>QLOD02000029.1:20536534-20552170 GCA_003260245.2 Sideroxylon spinosum | reverse complement strand
GTACATTAGCATTCTAGAGCGACTAGTATGAGTGGGGATTTTTCTTTAGTGCTCTAAAATGATTCTGTAATAAACATCAACAGTTAGATTTGTACTTTGGATCTTAAGGATTCATCAAATGGGAGGATAACTACAACTGGTCACCCATTTTTCAACGTGATGAGGAGTTCAATTATAATCTCTACTTACGGCAAATTGATACCAATTTAACACAGCATCTAAAAGACCAAAAAGTACGTTAATTTCCAAGGCAAAATTGCGATGATGCACTTGCCAGAAATTGACACCGACTCACCACTGGAGCACAAATAAAAAAGCATCATTTTTACACGGTGATACACGTAATCACAAACCGACGTCCGCTCACCATTGAAGCAAAAAATTAAAAAAAATATATAATCTTTGCCAGGCTAAAGTGTGGTAATGCATGCATTCACTACAAATCGACAACTACTCATGAAATTAGAGCATATTGACGCCAACTTACCAATATACCCAAAAAAAGAAAAAGAAAAAGAAAAGATTATTAATCTCTAAGGCAAAATTATTGTGATACACACGACAAATTGACATCGACTCATAATTAGAATAAAAAAAATAAAAAAAATCATAATTTTTATAACGCAAACGTGTAGTACATTGACAGTAAATTAATACCTACTCACCACAAATTGACATTTAGTCAACACAAGTGTTGAGTTTATGAGGTCTAACAAGTTGAGTGGTAAATAGTTGACAATTTGAAACTATTCTGTATCTATTTGCCACAATTAGGGGGGCCTTTTCAGAATTGAAATTGACTTAGTTTTGAGTTTGGGGGCCAATAGGTTGACTGGTGAATAGGTGACAAGCTGAAACTATTTTATGTTCATTTACATCAATTTATTAGATTTTTTTAGAGTTGAAATTGCCTTAATTTTGAGTTTGGGGGTGTCTCAAAGGCTAAGTGGTAATTAAACACTACTTTGACATTATTCTATGCACATTTCTATCAAGCGGGGGCATTTTTGTAGTTAAAATTGACTTAATTTTGAGTTTGGGAGGTGTCCAAGAGGTTAAGTAGTGAGTAGATGCCAATTTGACACTATTTTATGTTTATTTACGACAATTGGGGATCAGAGTTAAAATTGACTTGATTTTTGGTTAGGGGTGTCAAACAAGTTGAGTGGTGAGTGCTAATCTGATGCTCTTATTTGTCCATTTACAATAATTTGGGCTTTTTTGGAGTTAAAACCAACTTAATTTTGAGTTTTAGAGTGTTCGATAGGTTAGGCGGTGAGTGGGTGCAAATTTGAGACTATTATATGCCCATTGGTGGCAGATAAGGCTTTTGTGTTCATTAGCAGCAATTGGCCTTTTTACAGTTGAAATTAACTTAATTTTAAGTGTGGGGGGCTTTAATAGGTTAAGTAATTAATATGTGCCAATCCGAGACTATTCTGTGTCCATTTACAATAATTGGGAGACTTTTTAGCATTAAAATTAACTTGAGTTTAGAGGTATCTAACAAGTCAAGTGGTAAGTAAGTGCCAATTTGACATTATTTTGTATTCATTGGCGACTACAGGTGGTTTTTTGGAGTTGAAATTGACTTAATTTTGAGTTTGGGAGTTAAAAACACATTGACACGCTTTAAGATGCCTAAGACACCTAAACACCTCTTAAAGACAAACCCCTAAGATACCGTTCAAATACACTTCAAGACACCGAAACACACCTAAACACGCATCAAGACTTACACATCCCTCAAAGATACTTCGACACATGTTAAGACACCTCAAAGACACTTAAACATACCTCAAGACCCCTTAAAGACACTTAGACATACATCAATACCTCTCAAAGACACCTAGATGCATTTTAAGACACCTAAAAGACATAACTTAAGTTACTTGAAGACACCTAAATACACCTGAAAATGTCTTAAAGATTCTTAGGCACACCTCGAGACCCTTAGAAGACACTTATACATCCCTTAAAGACACCTTTACACACCTAATGACACCTAGAGCTCAAAAATAATTTGACATGACATAAGATACCTAAAAGACACTTCAGCACACCTAAAGATACCTCAAAGACACGTTGGCACACTTCAAGGAACCTCAAAAACATTTAGGTATACCTTAAAGACATTTAAACCCCATCATGGACTCCGAAAGACACTTAAATACTCTAGGCACACATCAAAGACACCTCGACACACCTAAGGTGCACATCAAATACATCTAGGCACACTTTAGAACACCTTAAAAAATCTTAGGCACATCTTAAGACACCTAAGCAATGTCAAGAAACTTCAAATACACCTAAGCACTCCTCGTGACACCTTTTCACACCTAAAACACACCTCAAATACACCTAGGTACATTTCAAGACCGATAAAAGACACCTAAACACCCACCAAAGAAACTTAGCCACCTTAAGACACCTAAAAGACATTGAGACACCCCTCAAATACACCTAGATACAAACTAAAACACTTAAACACACTTGAAAATAGCTAAATGATAACTAGACACACCTTAATATAATTTAAGACCCATTAAATGCACTTGGACACAATTTAAGATGGCAAAAGGACACTTAAGAATACATCAAGACCCCTCAATGACACCTATACCCATGTTAAGACTCCTCAAAGACACTAAACACAACTCAAGACCCCTCAAAGATATCTAAACACAACTTACGATCCCTTAAAGACACCTAGGCACCACTCTAAGACACTTAGACACACCTTAAGGCATCTAGACAGCCTAAAAAACACTTAGACACAACTTAAGATGCCTAAAGCACACCTAAGCAAACCTCAAGATGCCTTAAAGACACCTAGTATCACGTCTCTAACCTCGTAGTTCATGACTAACAACATGGGAATTGTGAACTAATTTGAACAAAATTAAAATTTAATCTATTATATTAACCAATCAATTAGATTATCTAATCACATCCTTGATTCTTATATAAAATAATATTAAACAATAATAATAGTCCAAAATTTGCACACTAACAATCAACACATAGGCCTATATGGCAACCAAAAAATTAAATCATAATTGCATTACAATTAATAATAGTAATAACAATAACAATAACAATAAGTCCAATGTAGATATTCCAATTTTACCCCCTTTAATTGAGTAATTGTAGGACATCATTAATGTTAGAAACCCATATCTAACTTGTGCTTATATTCATCTGTGAATGCTATTGATCACATTTCTTGAGCATAAGATATGTTTAAGTGTTAGAATTCAATACAATCAATTATTTAGCAAAATGATAATATGGCCCCTAGCCAAAAAAAGAAGACAAATTGAATGCTCAAATCAAATCGGAAAACCATATATAGAAACATCTAAAGTATGGAAGATTTTCACATTAAGAGAAGAGGTGGAATTAAGATACAAGGATTAGTTCAGTCTAAAAGTAAAAAATCACCTTTACCGATATGCTCAAGGGGTAGTATTGGGCAGGTTACCAAGTTTAATCCCAAAAAATATAAGGAGATCCATTATAGTTAAGTACATGTGTGAGAAGATGAAGGAATGCCTAAAAAGAGATAATTGAGTCTTCTAGAGGTAATTCAACTATGATATACTCAAAATAGCTTTTATCCACAAAGTTGATTTGACCAAGGCTTCAAACACAAATTGGGTCCTCTATTTATGTTTGAATGTCTCCAAAATTTACGAGAGCATTACAAACACAATTTCTGAAGTAGCCCACCTATTGTACCAGATTATGATAGATTCTACGAAATGCTTTGGGATCAAGCTTAAAATCGCCAATGCCAACACGAAAGTCAATAATAAGGCTAGGGAGTTGATGTAGCTTGAGTAGATTGCTTGAGTCTAATCACTGAGCCTTATAGGCCACAAATTTACTCATTCGTTCACATGGACCAAGTTAGTTCAAATACCTAACTAACCTCTCTAATATAGCTTTTAGCCCAGTCTTCATCTCTAATGGTACTTATCTTTTTATAGAACATCCCAAATGGAATACTAGAAGCTGATCTAATTTTTAGATTGCATTTAATGTCTAACTAGCATATACAACTCCCTGAGGAAAATTACTGCTTGATAGGCAGACATATCACTACATTCACAGACATAAGCTACAGTTAGCATGATTTTGTATAAGAGATGTCAGCCACCTTGTAAGGTACAACCGTCTCATATTTTCATGCATCATGTGCTTTTTTTAATTATTTTTGGAGTTTTATTATAATGATATTATAAACTAGACATTATCTTGTGAGATTATGATTATGAAGAGTAGAAAGGGACTTTGGATATCTAGCTATAATGATTTTTATGCACAGTACCAATTAGTCAATCACTAAGAAAGGCTTTACCATATTTTCAAAAACATAATTAATACATTCTAAACTAAAATTAGAACTCAAATTTCTTAACACGCTTATTTTGAAAGTGTCAGGTGATGAGTCTCTACACCATAGTCCTATTTCAAAATCAAAATCGTATTTCTGAATTGGGTGACCCTGGACACACCATTTGCAATTTAGGCCCAAACGTCGCTTCTACTCGATGCACGAATCTGGCTGTGACATTCAAGTTGGGAACCCACACACCATAACGTAATAAAAATATAATAATTCAAATAACGTAATAATGAAGTCTTTAAGTAGTAATCATGGGTCTCAATTAAATTCGAGGTGATTGCTCCTAGCTCTCGTGAGGTTATATGTGATAAGGAAGGGGTGAACATGTGCATGTGTGCACAAGTGTACATACTCAAGTATATAATATAATTTACAAAAATCTTAATAAAATAAATTACATGAAATATTAGTCCTAGGCCAATACAATTTCTAATCTACATCTATCCCAACCTTGTCCTAGATGAGTGATACTTAGCAAAACACCCGAGGTCACCAACTATACCGTTTGTTACTCACAGTAAATATATATCTTACTACAACACTCATAGGGAACTATGTTATTTTTTCACTTGTGTAAGACTTAGGAAAATCGTGTTACACTCCCTAACCTTTCTGCTAGGCATATGCTATGATAAAAAAAGTATTCATCTATAGTCCAGATAATTCCATCATAATATAATCTAGGTTAATCTTCCAACACCAATAACGAATCTCTAGTTATACATATCAATTTAGGATCATTCAATATTTAGAAAATATCTTTTTATCATTTTTCATAAAACAACAGATCCTGTCCATACTTATAATTGTGCTGACGACATATCAACACTAACAATATGGCACACTCGGTCGATTAATATAAAAAAATATGAACTAGATGATGCAACCCCAGCTCTGCACATATGACATGCTCAATTATGTATGATAATATCTTAACAATATAACAAGGGCATGCTATACTCAAAGCATCCAATCATCTCAAATCATTAGGAAATATATCAAATCAAACTACATATATATGCCATATAAAGTATACCATCCAAACAAGGTTAAATAACACATCAAAACACCAGCAAACCGTCTTTGCATGAAAGTCGCTAGCACCCAATTAGGTGTCGTTGGCATCTCATTGGTAGCCTGTAAAAAGATGATGATAGCTACCTCTAAGGTAAAGATATTCGCGCGAAGCTTGTGAGCAACTCGTAAAAAATATCGAGATTGGAGTTTACAGTAGCATTCCTCATGAAAAGCTCACTCTTGCAAGCTACAGCATAGATTTGAGTAGAATCTAGCTCAAGTTGGTCCTTCTCAATCCTTTATGAGCACTTTAAGGTTGGAGTTGAACCTACAAGCAACAATAACTTAACATACATTAAGATTATCCAACAAAATTTACAAAGAATCAAGATCCCATAAATACCTAACCACATATGTATATACATATATACACACTATTATAAATCAGCCAAAAACAAACAATCAATACATGAAATTGCTCTAATCATGTTATAAATAACAATAATAAAAAGAATTTTTGCTGCCTATCTTAGATTTAAAGAAAAAGTAAAGAAACAAAGAAGCCCATGAAGAACCTCAAACTTCAAGAGCTCAAATCTTCTACCTCAGGCACAACTGCCATGAATGGATAGCACCACAATGATTATTGCATCAAGATCATCTAGATGCCTCAGGTCCCCTTCTCCATTTCTCTCTCTCTCTCTCTCTCTCTCTCTTCCTCTCTCTCTTTTTCTTGGTCTAGTTGTTTCACAGTGACTATAACATCGAAATCATCTAGGTCCCTCCGGTCCCTTCTCTCGTTCTGTCTCTCTCTCCCCCTCACACACACACACACACACACACACACACACACACACACACACACAGACTATCTATCTATCTATCATCTGGTTTAGTTGCTACGAGAATGAAAAAAAGAAATAATGAACCAAAAGAGGAAAAGAAAAAAAGAGAAAAAAAGTGGTTGGAGCCCTTGGCCTAGTTCTCCAGTCCAAACACAACTCTAGGTTTAACTTGATCAAATAAAATAAAATGAAACCAACAACCCATACTAAATCCCATATCCAAATATTTAAAGGTCCAAAATCTCAATTATTAGCCGAAAATAGATATCAAGTGCTAGACCTAGACACATCTTAAGACACTTAAAACACCCTAAAAAAACATTTATGCACAACTTAAGATACTTCAAAGACACTAAGGCACACCTCAAGACACCTCAAAGACCCTTAAGGTCCCCATCATGGACTTCTAAACACACTTCACGAAACTTCAAATACATCTAAGCACACCTCAAAGGTACTTTGATGCACATAAGCACATCTTGAATACACATAAGCACACGTTAAGACAACTTAAAAACATTTAGGCACACCTCAAGACACCTAAGCACACATTAAGACACTTTAAATACACCCATGTATAGCTCAAGACCTCAAAGATGCATTTCACATCTCAAGCACACTTCAAATATAGCTAGGCATATCTTAAGACACCTGGCTAACCCCCCCAAGAGTCCTCAAAGATACCTAGGCACACATTAAAGACACCTTAAAAATACTTTGACTCACTTCAAGATCCCTCAAAGACATCAAGATACCCCTCAAGACTCATCAAAGGCGCCTAGACACACATTAATATACTTCAAAAATATACAGGCACATCTAAATGCTATTCAAATACTTCTAAGCACAACTTAAGACCTTCAAAATACGTTAGACACCCTCATGACCCCTCATTGACACCTATACATACCTAGACACATCTCAAAGACACTTGTACATATCTAGACACACCTCAAAGAAGTGAATAATCACAATTTATCTCTTACTTCCCATACAATTCCTGTTTATCCTTTCACCCAATTAAAATGCCCTCTAAAATACTGCCTCATAACATGCATTATTAAAGTGGTTTTGCATATAATGATAGGATGGACATCCAATTGAAAATCCAACTATTGATATTTTTTTAAAATAAAAAATTCCATTTAAAAAGCCATAGCCTCTCCTGAATGAAGTGGTAGCACATGTTGGAGGTAAGTGTAATGCGAATTTTGGCAAATTATAAGATGCTGCTTATATATACAAAATTGGGAGGAAATTACCCTGATTCAAATCTTTATGTAATCAATTATATTAAATTAAAATTAAAAATTAGGATACGGAATCTATTTTTTCAAGAAAAATAATTCCTAATTTCAATCATAATCAATCTCGAATAATTTGGAAATGATATTTGTTGAGTTAAGATTTTCAAAGATTTTCAACTTTCCCCAATTATAAGTAACTTCTATAGTCTTATTGAAGATTTCCAGTGATGTGCATCTAAAAGAAAATCAACCTAGGAAATCACCAATAATGAGCAAGTGTCATGTGAGATTTGGCAATTAAATTTTTTTTCGTTTTTAAGTCAATTAGCCACCGCAATTAATCACATAAATTGTTAGTTTATCCAAAATTAAGGAATTGAGATGGTGCCATGGTTTAAAAAAATAGTAACGGTCAATATAATGCTAACAAAAAAAAAAAAAAAATCACACACACACACGGGTGTAATAAAAACGAAGGGAGCTTAATGGAAATGGAAGGTCTGAAAATGTGATGTAATAGCGTTCTGTAATGATAATGGCCTCTTTTAAAATACATAAGTTTAAAGTATGATTTTTTCACAATATATGTTTTTTTTTTCATCAAAAAAGAAAACTAGAAAAAAAATGTATATAATATACTACAAGTTGTATCTATCAATCATATCACCATTAAAATCCTCTTTATTTACAAGTAGGATTATTAAACAAATTAAATAACTTGAATATGGTATGTGGCCTTTTAAAAACTCATTTGATATTAAGTTACTATGAATAAAAGTCAAATTTTAGCACTATTTGTAACCCAATTTGTAGATTGAAATTGGCTCAACAAAATTAAACTTAGACTTGAAAATTTAAAATAGTAGAGTTACTCATTTTTGTTGTGAATTTAGGTCCTCCTAAATTCACTCTCTCAAGATCTACTTTTGGTAAAATATTAAGAAGAATGGAGAAATAAATAATAACACAAGAATTTATTTGATTTGGTAATTTATCTACGTCCATGGACACTCAGAGAAAAAAATTTATTATGTAAAAAATTGTTGCAATCACACAATTGTCCATGGACACTCGAAGAAGGAAATCCACTATATGAAAAATTGTTACGATTACAACATTTTTTCTCTCACAACCAAAACCCCATTACACCCACAGATTGCCCCAAACAGTTTTTAAATCTCACCTCAGAAAAGAGGAGTTTAACTAAAGTCAAAATTTGCTAGACAAATCTTTGACTTTAACTGGTGCACTTGACCAAAAGGGAGATGGCCATAATTATAACCTCATAAGACCTCCATTCTTTACGAGAAACCAATGTGGGACTCCTAAAGGAGTCACCATACCAACAATCTTCACCTTGGCTACTTTAATTGGTCCCATATCCAACCTTCACCTCTAGGAGATTCTGAAAATATAACTCTCAGTCGTAAAGAATTAACATACTTCACGAGCATCATGCTCCAACATAAAGAGTATACACACTTAGCATAAATCAATTTTAAGCATTTCATATTGGCACATGTCGAAAACTTAGCTGAAAAATTATGGTGCAACTCCTATGTTTGGCTTTCCTGAAAGTTCATCAATCATCAACATAAATTTCGACTCGACACCCTGCATCAGTGCCAAAACCAATTCTTATGTGCAAACTTATGGACCTGCTAACAGAAACACATCCTTCATGACAACTATGGGGATTAGCAACATGCCATGAGAATGTACGCAATAATAGCGATATTATCAATCTCTCCATTTATTGACCTGGAGCCACTTGTCAAACCTGCACCACCGCTTAGACAATTTTTTTTTTTTTTGAAGTGCCAAGATTGTCCCAAACGTCTAGCAGACTACATTTTACTTTGAGAAGATCTTCTTCTTCCCATTAGCTACCACCAGAGTTGAATTTTTAGGCGAAACATTGCTTCCACCACCTAGTCTTCTCTCTTTAGAATAGAGTTTATCAGTAACTTTTGAAAGAATTATCTTCTCCTTCCTATTAGTAATACTGCTTATATCAGGACTTGGTCTGCCTTTCAATGCCTTGTGTAATCCTTGACTTGTTCTCAGCACAAGTCAAAATTGATTTTCCTGTTGAATTTCTCTACCACAAATTTGATAGGATTTGAAACCTTATTTCTTGATACCAAAACTCCACTGCACCAAAGGATTTAAACTCTGATACCATTTCTTGGGAATTTAGGTCCTCCTAAATTCACCCTCAAGATATACATTTGGCAAAATACTAAGAAGAACAAAGAAATAAATAATAACATAAGAATTTACATGGTTCGACAATTTGTCTATATCCACGGATTCTCAGAGAAGAAATTCCACTATGTGAAAAATTATTACATCACAAATTTTTCCTCTTATAGCCAAAACCCCATTACATCCACAAAAAATTGTCTCAAGCAATTTTTAATTCTCATCTCATAAAAGAGGAATTTAACGAGAGTCAAAATTTATAAAACAAATCTTTGATTTTGACTAGAGCACTTAACCAAAAGAGAGGAGGCTTTTTAGTTATAATCTGACAAGATCTCCTGTTATTCGTTAGAAACCGATGTGGGACACCTAAAGGAGCCATTACACCAAAAATTTCAAACGGCTTGAAAATTTAACAACTAAAATTTGAATGTAAGTCTGAATTGGATAAATCTTTTAAACTAAATTTAAATAATTTATTATTCAGCTGGAGTTGATTTATTTTCACCCGGTGCGAAAACGCCTCCGAAAAAGCCCCGAGCGCATTCCTGGCGGTCTAAGGGTTTATCATGGTTGCGCTGCCGACGCGGTAACGGTAGTGAATTTTTGTAAATGGAATTCGGTGATTTGTTTGATTCCTCCTTTTCTCTACATAATAGAATAGTGCATGAATCTGAAATTATTCTCTCACATTTGCCTGTCGTTACCCACCCATGTTACCTGCTATATTTATGAGTAATTATTAACTCCTCACCTACATACATACATACATACATACATATATATATCCTAGACCCACATTGGAGTGGGTCTTTTTGTTGTCGTTATGCCAAATAACCCACGGGGAAAAGGTTTTTTAAAAGCAGAAATGTCACCCAAGGAAAGCATAATTAAGCCAGTCACTGCTGCAAATAAAGCGAGTTATTTGTGAATAATTTAAGATTTATTTGTCAAAAAAAAAAAAAAACTCATTTTTTATTTATTTCATAAGAAAAATAAAGTTAAAAAAAATCAGATTTATAATATAAACGAGCTAAATCTAAATAATCGATTAGTTTATAATAGAACTATATAGTAATAATAATTGAAATTTATAATAAAGTTACAAATAATATCTAAAGTAGCTTGAACCAATTTTCTTCAACCTCTACTAATTTTTTTTCTACTTTTTCTACCTTTCTCCAATTTTATTTAGTTTTTATTAATTTTTTTCCAATTTATTTTCCTACTTTTACAAAATTTTACCAAACACATGATTAACCACAAAAATATCATGTGTTATTCCATAAGACGAAATTAATTTTTTTTTTTTTTTACCATTTTTAGTGATGCCAAATGGTCCCTAAAAATATTATTTCACCACCTCCTACTTTAAGTTTATTGCACCTTAATTGCATTAAATGATAAATTAATTGCACTTAATCACATCTGAAATAAAAGTTGTAATTAAAATTCAGTTCCAAATGGAACTCTCTCTCTCTTCCATATAATTAAATTAAATGGGCGCCGAAACGCACGGAGAAAGTCACAAACTTAGATCAGGTATGACCACTCCCTTCTTTAAATGCGATTTTTTGACCAGGAAATGGATGATGACCAAATCAAAATCAAAGACAGCTACTAAACCCATAAATATTTTATTGATATAGCCACCATTAAGGGATAAAGTCTCCATACATAGCTGTGCAAGGGAGAAAATCTCCCAACATAACTTGCATAATCTATATATCCCAAACCTCACTAGACTCCAAGGAGAATAATTTAATCCTATTTTCCAAGTTCAACATTCAACTTCACACATGATATTCTCATTCAGTCAACATGCCCACAAGCCCTCTTGCTAAAAATACTATTAACTTTACAGACTCTCCTTATTCAAGCCCATATATCCTAATCAGTGAACTGAATAATACAACCCCAAAAACATACTGACACTGACAGAAGCCAAAATTAATGGCTCTAATTATCTAACAAGTAGAATCATATGAAACAATGTTTTCTCAAGTGAGATGAAATTCTCCACTTGCATGTACCTCCTTAACTCTCTTATCGTATTCGTCTTCGTCATCGTCTTCTTCCTCTGCTTCTTCCTCCTTTTCTTCATCCTCTTCCCCTCCCCAGCCAAAACCACCAATTGAGCGGGAAGTTGGAGGAGGAGTTTTAGCCTCTTCCACAATTTTCATGATGTCCTCTTCAGTTTGGAGAGAGAAGCTAGGGTTTTCTTTCCTGTAATACATGGCCTGAGCTGCTTCGGTTAGTTCCCTTGGCAAGTTCTTCAGAAACCAGGGGTGGATTTTGATGTCCTTGATAGTGGTTCTCTGCAAAATTAAGCATCGTTAAAACTGAAGTAACCGAATCAGAGCTCATATTTGTTCATATGTAGATCAGATTTAAGCATTTATCATGCTTAGATTTGGAATTAATATACCAAGATTATCGGCTAAAAAAAACAAATCACGAAAATTGATTGTCCTAGTTGGCTATGGAAATAAAACCCATAACGAAAAACAACATATAATTTGAGAAAATAGATGTGTCCCTAAAAGCATTTGAAATCCGGTACACTGCTTCAATGTGATTGAGGCACCAACCAAAGTCTTAATATCTTACGTTAAAACAAATATCAGTCATGGCTTTGGTGGAATAAACTGCTTGAGAAAAAAATTAAGATAATAATCCAGGGAAAGAAGGTCAAGAAAGGTTCAAAGTTGTCCAGAAATAAAGCAGTTTTGGGTAAAAATGTCGGTTCAAATTGAGCTTAATTTGGTTTGGGTTTATTTATTCATTTAAAACAAGTAATAACTAAAAATCACTTATAAAATACAGATCTGATGTAGATCGAAGGGTCAAATTTTTATATCTACAGTTACAATCAATCACACAAGCAGGAAATGACTTTAACAGGCTTATGACAAGGGTGAGTCATCATATAGACAGAAACACAACTGCAAGAAAATGCAGTGTAGCCGCAAGTTAATGCTTCACGATCTCACTTTTTTATTTTTTATTTTATTTTATTTATCTTTTTTTTTTTTTTATCTTTTTTTTTTTGGCAATGCACAAAAGCTACATGCATAATCCAAATTTTGATTGTTGCATCAAACAGTAACCTCAAATTACAATCAAAATTGGAAATAAAAAAACAACTATGTGCTTTTAACACGGGTTTGATATATGTTATTCTGTTTAGTTTTAAAACAAACAATACCAAAGTCAATCAGAAAAAATAATTGTCTGGGCAACCAGAAGACGAGCAATGCTAACCAAGCCCATAGAGATAGCATTCAGTTAAATGAAATTCACAGTGCAGGCACAGAAAAGACAACTGAACAGGCTGCCACAGCCTTGAAACATGCTGAACACTGTTCCAGTACAAGGTTGAACACATGTAGCAGGAACATGTTCCCACAGCCTTGATGCATGTGTGAACCATATGCATATTAATGCATATAAGGATATTAATGCAACCAAGGTAGATGCCACTCATACAAGTTAATTCAAAGCTAAAACAAACATACCCTGGCTGGATTAGCAACAAATATACGAGAAAGGAGTTGCCTACAATCTTGAGATATATGAACATAGTCAGGGATCTTGTAATTAACAGCCATTATTCGCTGGAGAAAACAATAACATAAATCTCGTAAGTAACAAATCTCCATTTAACATAAAAAAAGCAAGCCAAAAAACAGGAAAAGTGGAAAACTTACTTGGATAGTTTTCCTGAAATTCCTGGGATCTTCTTGATCTTCAAATGGGTATGCTCCCACCAGCATTACATACAGGGTCACCCCACATGACCATACATCCGCCGTCTGAACAAACACAAATAAAAATAAATAAAACCAGCAAAAAGTGGGAAATACTCATATATTCTACCCACATTCTGACACACTCGTATCTGCATATATTCTACCCACGTTCTGACACAATCGTATCTGCATAGTAAAGGCTTGTGCATTTACATGTACCACACTCACAGATAAGTAGAAAATATAATTTCTAATGTTACTCTTACTCCCAAGAAAAAGTGAGGTTGTGCCACAACCATCTCCATGGTCCCTCTCTGTAAAATGGCTTTCCATTCAGAGAAAAAAAACCATCGATTACAACTTATAACAGGGGTATTTATGATTAATTGCAAATTAATTATGGGCAACATTTCATTTACCATTACCGAAAAAAGTAGATCCGCAATTTCTAAATTGTCTATAGGCACAAGGAAGACAGATACCATTTCTGCAAATTTATGATGAAAGTATAATCTAAGCTAATATTCGAAGATACATAGTTGTAGCTGCGCCACATGCTAATTCATGCATCATATGGTCCATACAATAGCTTACAATTGCATAGACATAAACATGAAGGGAGAAAGAAAAGTTGCGCAATATTACCTTGCCATCGTATTCTCTCCTAGAAAGAACCTCCGGTGCAATATATGCAGGAGTGCCGACTGTTGACTTGGGTCTCGAATGCAGGATAGATGACTACGCATAAAACGGTATATTCACAAACCCAAATTACAAATTTTGAAACCGGTTGTATTTGAATTAAATAATAAAAACCTTGGAGTATCCAAAATCACAAATTTTCAGACGTGGAGCAGGGCTTCCATCCAACAGGGTATTCTCCAGCTTCAAATCTCTATGGCATATTTGCTGCACAAAGGAAACAATTAAGGCATTGCCATTACACTATAGGAAAAAAAGGAAATATGTTGTCAGACAACAAGATAACAAACAAAAACTACACTTGCACTTCAAATATTATCCTAAATTCCCATTACCATGAAATGACAGTAGTTGACACCCGAAATAAGCTGTTGGAAGAAGTATCTAGCCTGAAAATTTGAAAGCAAAACATCGTCAAAATACAATACCAAAATATTAATAAAACTCTACGAAAAATTGCATATATACTGGAGCTGTGAATTTGAAAATTGAGCACCAAATTTAGCTTGAAATAATAACTACTGAACCTCGTCTTCGCTGAATCTTCCAGCACTGCAGATTCGCTCAAAGAGCTCACCACCCGCTGCGTATTCCATGACAATAGCAAGATGGGTTGGAGTCAAAACCACCTGTGGACCCAAAACCCAAATTAAACAAGCGATAATCGTCTCTTCTATAATCATCTAGAATAAGCAAGGGGTAAGTACTAGCCTCTTTGAATCGAATTATATTAGGATGTCGAAGCGATCTGTGATTAATGATCTCCCTTGCCACATTCTCATCAATCTGCAACCGCAAAAAAATTCAAAATGAAGCCCTTAAAGCAAAGAGTGACAGAGAACAGCTTAAGAAAACCGAATAACTAGCCTCCCAAAAAAAAAAACAAAAAAAAAAAAATTGTACTGCGACAGTGAGAAACAAAGTCAGATGAAGATGGTGCTTTTGTGATTCGAAGATCCATTACAAACTAACCTTTCAAGATGGTGCTTTTATGATTCAAAGATCGATTACAAACTAACCTTGTGCCCTCTTTCGATATACTTCATGGCGACAAGCTCTTTGGTCTCCTTATTCCTCATAAGCCTCGCCACACCGAAATTCCCAGATCCTATGTCCTTCACAAGCTCGTACTTCTCCATCTCTTCACACTTGTGTACAAAACCCTAAATCAACCTTTTCAAGAAATCAAAGCTTCAATTCATACCTTTGAGCTCAATCGGAACAGAGACCGACTCAAAACCTTCGACCGAAAAAACAAAAGCTCGATTGATCGAATCTCGATGGCTCGAATTTGATGAATCGGAGAGCTAGGGTTTCGTAGGCGGAAGAAGTGAAAGGGAGAGAGTCTTTGGATGGAATAGCAGAAATTGAGGAGTTTGTGAAGCAGAAGAGAAGGTTCTGTAGTGAAAAAGTTGCCGAATTTTGAGAGATTTGAAAGAAAAGGAGGAATGTTGAGT
>QLOD02000029.1:20484174-20494194 GCA_003260245.2 Sideroxylon spinosum | reverse complement strand
CAAGGGGGAAAGCAACCATCACTGGACCTTTGCAGGTCCAAGAATTGGATCTGACCACTTCCCATGAGGTAAGTACTCCACCTTCTCCAAAAGATTTCCCTTGATCTATTGATTTAGATCTACAAATTGCAGTTAGAAAAGCCCCAAGAAAATATACTCAACACCCTTTATATCCACTTTCACATTTTGTTTCCTATGATAAATTATCATCATCCCATAAAAATTTCCTCATCACTGTAGCCATACCTAAGACCCTGAGCAATAAGGAGGGTAAACAAACTATAGAGTTGAGATGGAGGCACTTAAGAAGAATAGGATTTGGGATGTGGTTGAGTTACCAAAAGGAAAGAATCCACTAGGGTGCAGTTCTGTATTCATAGTAATATACAAGGCAGATGGTGCTCTTGCAAGATACGAAATGAGGCTTGTTGCCCAAGGTTTTGTTCAGACATATGGAGTAGACTACCAAGAGACTTTTGCACCAGTATTCAAAATGAATACTATGATCTCACTCTACTTGGCTGCTCAATTTGGCTAGGATGCAACAATTTAATGTGAAAAATGCTTTCTTGCATGGAAAGCTTGAAGAAGAAACTTATATGGATCCTCTACCGGGTTTTGATATGAATTTTAAAGGGGAAAAGATGTATTAAAAAAAAACAAAACCTTATGTGGGCTAAAACAATCTCCACGGGCTTGGTTTGGAAGATTTTCAAAAGTCATGATGACTATTGGCTATAACAAAGCAAAGGTGACCATGTCTTATTCATTGAACACTCGGTCTCAGGGGGATTAATTGCTTTATTAGTTTATGTTTGATGATATATTAGTCAGTGGAAATGATGTTGAAGAACAAGAAGCATTGAAATAATGCTTAGCAAAAGAGTTCAAAATTAAGGAACTTGGAAAATTAAAGTATTTCATAGAAATTGAAGTGGTTCATTCGGATAAAGGAATTTTTGTCTCCCAATAGAAGTATGTTCTTGACTTGTTGTAGTAAACAGGTAAATTAGGATATAACTCATCTACTGATCCGAATCATAAACTTGAATAAGCAAATGATGTTGCAGTGGTGGAGAAGGGTATGTACCAAAGACTAGTTGGAAGACTAATCTACACTTCACATATGCAATAGGGGTATGCATGGGTTGGTTCGAAACCAATTGTTTTCGATTTTGAAATTTGGACCTGAAATCGAACCAATTTTAACTTGGAACTGAATTGAAAATATCAGGTTTTGTTGGTTTGAGTTTTGGTTTAACCTAAATCGGGTTGAGCTGGTGTGGTTTTCAGGTTTGGTTGTTTGCTTATTTACGGTTCTTAGGCATCCAAATAAATAATGTTAAAAATTCAAATAAGTTTGAAGATCAAGCATACTATTTTAGTTCTACAATAATATATATAATTATATATTATATTTTTCGGGTTAGTTTAGGTTGCGTTATCGATTACCTTTTTTTGGATTAGTTTCGAGTCGGCTTATTTTTGGTTTAAGTTTGATTCAGTTCAGTTTTTTTGTCTACTAACTTGAGAACCAAACCGAAAATATCCAGCCAGAATTGACCTAATTTTGGTACAAACTCGAACCAACCAGAATCAAAGTGGTCGGATTGGTTCAGTTTTCGGGTTACTCAGTTTTTTTTGTGCACCTCTAATACACGACCATGTATTGCCTATGCAGTCCGTGTAGTGAGTCAATTTATACATAATTCAACGGAAGTCCACTTACAAGCTGTATACAAAATCTTACATTACTTAAAAGAAACTCCAGGAAAAGGAATTTTGTTCAAGAAATGCACAGAGTTATCTTTGGAAGCCTATATTAATGCAGACTATGCTGAGTCAGTTGTTGATCGGAGGTCTACTAGATATATTGCATCTTTCTTGGAGGGAACGAGGTAACTTGGAGAAGTAAGAAGCAAAATGCCGTTTCAAGGTCTAGTTTAGGAGAGGAGTTTCATGCAATGGCTCAAGGAGTATAAGAGTTGCTTTGGCTCAAGATTATCTTCGAGGACTTGAAAATTAAATGGGAGACACCAATAAGACTTTATTGTGACAATAAGTCAGTTATCAATATTGCACACAACCCAATATAACATGATAGAACAAAGCATGTTGAAATATACTGGCATTTTGTAAAGGAAAAATTGGATAGTGGATTGATATGCACACCAGATGTGTACACTGTACACTGGAGGTCAATTAACTGATGACTTAACAAAGGATTAGCCAGTGTCCCATTTCAGAATACTATTGGCAAGCTGGGAATGGATAATATCTAATCACTAGCTTGAGGAGAAGTGTTGAAAATATACAGTTTTCCTATGTAAGGAAAAGTGTGTATAACCAGCTATGAATAATACCAGCTGTGTACAGCTGTATATTACCTAGAACAGTGATAAGTACTTCGTGATTTGTAGAGATATTGATATAATTCCTGATGTATAGGGATAATGATAGACTAGTTTCCTATTTTTAGCTTCTGCTGCTGTATATGTATTATTAGGGTTGTATACATTTAAAGTAATGAGAAATATAATGAGTACTATTTTCCTCAACAGATTGCCATACTGTCTACATTGTCTTATTTATCAGAATAATGTACTGTAAATATTGATATGAATATGTAGCAACCCTGTCCAGTGGGCTGCCTTTTTTATGCTCTTGGTTGCCATATTATTTTTTGACACAACCGTAGTTTATATAACTTAGAAACATGATCAGAGGCGACAGATGCTGAAATAGGTGCAAGCTTAGTTGAGGGTCCTGTATTGAACATAGATATTTCTTCGAGTTCTCTGTAAGCTTTGAGGTCATGAGGGTTTGATTTTTACTTTTAATTATAAAAAATACCGACGGGCGTGCTCACCACGTCCACAAAAATGCAGTTGCTCAAGCCTGAAAGGGAAGAAAAAGTCAAAAGGAAGGGCCGAGGAGGATTCCCGACCACAATCCCTTCTATGATAAAGTCAGGAATAGTTTGAGAGAAATAGAAAATAATTTGACAGCACTTTGTGGACAAAAAAAGTAAGCATCCCTGAATTTGGTGTTAAGTGTTCTATTTATAGTCTAAAGATAGAAATATATTAATGAAAAATAATTGAGAGCCTCATGATTGCGTTTCCCATTGGGGAAAACCCCTTCTTGTGAAGGTGTGTTTTGTATTAACTTCCCACCACTTTGCATTAATTGTCTGTCATTCGTCATTAAATGCGTGTGTGGCAAGCGGCAGAATTGTGTATGACGTGTCCTTTAGGAACTCCACAACATCCTATTTGTCTGCCACTTGTAAGGTTTGGGATGTCATCAAATGTAATCAAATAGTAGTAAATGAACTAAATTCGTTACTCTATATTACTTTTAGTGAACAAGGTTTAAATGTAATTATTTAAGCAGTGGATCCCTCCCCTATGTTTCTTCTGCTCGGGAATATCTCCCCTGAGCACCCGCGCGTCAAGAAATTGTGCTTGGGAATTTCGCCACATGTCATGTATATTTTATGTACCAACATTATGCCCCCGCTCTCGCATTGGATGCCTTGAGTTAGGATTCTTGATTCCTTTTGATGGTATTAGCGTATATAACTTAGAAACATGAGCAGAGGTAACAGATGCTGAGATAGGTGCAAGCTTAGTTGAGGGTCCTATATTGAACATAGATATTTCTTCGACTTCCCAGCAGGCTTTGAGATCATGAGGGTTTGATTTTCACTTTCAATTTTCTGATTTTTATTCTTTTCACTCTTGCATTGGATGCCTTGAGTTACGATCCTTGATTCCATCGTATTACTGTATAGAACTTAGAACCATGATCAGAGGTAAAGAACGCTGAGATAGGTGCAAGTTTAGTGGACGGTCGTATATTAAACATAAATATTTCTTCGAGTTCCCTGCAAGCTTTGGGGTCATGAGGGTTTGATTTTTACTTTCAATTTTCTGATTTTTATTCTTTTCACTCTTGCATTGGATGCCTTGAATTAGGATCCTTGATTCCTTGTGATGGTATTTTAATCATAATTACCAAAATCTTACGATTCCCAATACAAATCTTCTGGTTTTTTCCATTTAAATGTCATGATCATGTTAAATTATTAATTTTCATGCACAATAATGTTCATTATTCAATATCTTATATATTAAAAAATTATATAAAATTAATTTTCTATCTTATATTGAATCTTACAATTCACGGTTCGATATGATTCACAATTCTCATAGTTGGAATTTTTCAATTCACGATATGAATCTCAATTTGACAACTATGAGTTTAATATTTCAAATATATGGCTCCATACTGAATATGGATCAGGGGAACATGAATATGGATCTTCTTTTTAGTGTGTATATGTTTCTTTGCTGGGTATTAATATTCCATTTGCTTATATTATTTGTTGGAGCAATATTCAGTTGTGTTGACCTTTTTTTCTGATCTCATTTTTTTTTTTCGGGTCTCTGGGTGCTAAATCCAAGTTCAGACGATCTTCCTCTTTGGGGTATGCATTTTTCATAACCTTTTTTTCCCCTGTATGAAACTACTTTTTGTTATTAAACATTATTTTTAGTTTTTAGACTGTTCACACTGCTGAGTTAACCTTCAATGCATTATGTTATCAATTTTGCAGGTTTTGTTGGTGAGTTGCATCCTGACAAGAATAGTGATAACAAGAAGCATGTGCTTTACACACACAAGAATATTATTGTTAAATACAACAAGGATCGGGTACGTGGATTCTGAACCATGTGAATTTTGTGATTGACTCCTCTGGGTTTCTGTTAATATCTTTTATTGTTTCTTTTCATTCAGATCATTCATGTTAATCTCACTCAAGAGAGCCCTAAACCATTGGAAGTGGGGAGAATACTTGACATGACATATTCTGTCCAATGGCACGAAAGTAATGTCGGTTTTGCACACCGATTTGATGTTTACCTAGATTACCCCTTCTTTGAGCATCAGGTAAATGTTGTTGTATACGTGGTGTTCTTTCCCTCCTGTGCATTCTCTGTGGTGGAATATTGTGCTTCATTTGCCTGTTAACTTCCATATGTTTGCTGTTGCAGTATTTTTTTTTTTTTTTTAAATTAGTAAAAGTGAATATTATATTAAATGCCATCAAGGGGTTGCATCCCTTGTACAAAAAGATTCTAATGACGTATATCGTGTTTTCTATGAAGTGCAAGTGCAAAAAAATATATAATTTTGGGTCTCTACCCCTGGACAGCCATACAAGTTTGTTCTTGCAGTTGTGCTAACGATTGTGGTATTTGTTGATACTAAATTGTTTTTCTTTGCAGCCAAGTTTTTATGGGATTGCAGATTTTGTCTGTTTGACATTATTTCTGAATCTTTGCTTAGAATTTTGCTAATATTCATTTGTATAATGCAGATACACTGGTTCTCTATATTTAATTCGTTCATGATGGTTATCTTCCTCACTGGTTTGGTGTCAATGATACTAATGCGAACTCTTAGAAATGACTATGCAAAATATGCTCGGGAAGATGATGATCTGGAGACTTTGGTAATGCTCTTAAAACAATCTTGTGTGCTTGTTGCATTTGTGCCTGTTCATTTTTATAATTTTTTTTCAAAGGATTTGCTGGATTGTTCATCTCTTTGTATCGTTGATTATTCCATATTTTGAGTTGACACAATACAAGTCTATTTTCAGGAAGTCTATATTTTGTGACCATTTTATGACTTGTTTTCAGGAGAGAGACGTGAGTGAGGAGTCTGGTTGGAAGCTTGTCCATGGGGATGTTTTTCGGCCCCCTCGCAATCTTGTTGTACTTTCAGCTGTCGTTGGGACAGGTGCTCAGCTGGCATTGCTTGTTCTACTTGTCATCTTGGTTGCAATTGTTGGAATGTTATACATCGGGTATGTTGATGATTGATTAAGAAGTTTTTGATCAACATATCTCTCATAAAGTAGTGGATCATTGGTGTTGGTTGCCTTATTGTAGTTATAATTTTGTGTATTGATAATGAAAATAGAGCTTACATTTTAAGCGGTGTCCGTGCGGCTGCCCTGTTAAGTTTTTGTTTTATCAGAGTGCATCTTATAATTTGATCTTCATCCATGTTGGATTTTATCTAATATTGGTGGATTTTTGCTAGTGCAATGGTGACACTGATCTATAAGTTACGTTTCTACTATCTTCTGATTTTGTGTTGCTTGTCAGACAAAATTTTATTATGTTTTCCATTCATGTTTTCAAGAGTTTCTTTTTCCTTACGCTATTTCTTTTTCTTTATGCTAATTTAAGTGTTGGTCTCAAACTGTTTACTTTCATTCTGCTTATTTTCTTCAGGAGGGGAGCAATAGTCACAACCTTCATAATATGTTATGCTTTAACATCACTCATCTCTGGTTATGTGAGTGGTGGAATGTATTCGCGCAATGGGGGTATGCTTCATATCTTGCTAGTGCTTTATTTTATTCTCATATTGTATGTTTTTGGTATTCTGTTTTGGTCTCTTTGAAACTTAGAGCTGTCGTCTTCATTTAATTTTTCTGAATTGTATATTCCTTGTCCTTTTTGTCAGGTAAAAACTGGATAAAATCAATGATCCTGACTGCATCACTTTTCCCATTTATATGCTTTGGGATTGGTTTTATTTTGAATACGATTGCTATATTTTATGGATCTTTAGCTGCTATTCCTTTTGGCACGATGGTGGTGGTTTTCGTCATATGGGCTTTCATCTCCTTCCCCCTCTCACTTCTTGGTACGGTAATAGGAAGAAACTTGAGTGGTGCTCCAAACAATCCATGCCGCGTGAAAACCATTCCTCGTCCAATCCCCGAGAAGAAATGGTACCTCACACCATCTGTAGTTTCTATGATGGGAGGGCTGCTACCCTTTGGCAGCATTTTCATTGAGATGTATTTTGTCTTCACATCCTTCTGGAATTACAAGGTAAATGCATCGACCTTACACTCATGTGTTGGATTTATTACCAGTGATTTGTTCTTATCCAGGACTCCATAACCTGCAAACCTTTATAATTGGAAAGGTTTAAAATTTGTGATTCTTGCAATATTATTAGTGGTTTTGATAAGTGTAACTAGAATTTATAATGTCCACGATCTTTGAGCTTAATATAATTTTTAGGGGGATCAGGGACAATTTCTGTGGTGTTTGAAGTTATTTTATTCAAGGGGAGGGCAGGGAGGATTTCTATGGTATATGAAGTTATTTTATTCAATATTATTTTATATATAGTCAAAAGAAACTATCTTCAATGAAGTCAAAATCAAAGTCCTTGTGATAATCAATTGTGGAAAAATTAAATGACCATTGTTGCTTTGGAATCTTAACTGGGACCCAGGCCTGTAGATGTTTTTTGCACGGCTAATTCAAAGCACCTGGTTGAGGAACAAATTGACAACAATATAATTCTTCTTTCGTTTTGTTTTGCATTTTGCCCCCTATTGAATTGGTGTATCTTTAGTAGCCTATTTATTGGTGTTATGTTAAATTTAAATGTTTGAACATTAGTTAATTGGACTGTTTGTTGATGTATTGTTGTGATAATAACTATTTTTGCTGCCCACATGGGTGCAATTTGGCGGTAAGACCTCTACCAATTGAAATAAGAAGTATACAGTTCGAATCCCTCAGCTTTTCTTGATTTTGTGGGGTGGGTCAAAAGCTTTCGGGTATTAGTCCCCCCGAAGGTGGGGATTTCTCTAGTATAAAAGAAAAATAATATATGCAACTATTTTTTCTATTTCTATTCATTTAAAAATTTGAATATAAGTTTTTCAGAAAAAAAGAATGTACCCCCGTCTTTCTAAAAATAAAAAGAAAAGAAAAAAAAAATCAAGTATTTGATCAGAGCCTAATGATATCTTTCTACTGTTTATACTTGACAGGTGTACTATGTCTATGGCTTTATGCTGCTGGTCTTTCTGATTCTTGTTATTGTTACGGTTTGTGTTACAATTGTGGGGACGTATTTCTTGCTCAATGCTGAAAATTATCACTGGCGGTGGACTTCGTTTCTCTCTGCTGCCTCAACAGCTGTCTATGTGTACCTGTATTCAATATACTACTATTATGTGAAGACTAAGATGTCAGGTTTCTTCCAGACCAGCTTCTATTTTGGGTATACTCTGATGTTTTGCATCGGTTTAGGAATTCTTTGTGGTGAGTTCAACTGCACCTATATTACGGTTGTTGATGCTTCATTTATTTATTAAACTTGTTTTTAACAGTCCCAATGCTTTTCCATTGTGCTGCAATTTCTAATGGAACATTGATAATCCTGTTTGGGGTTATGATATTTGATTTGCTGTCTATTTTATTAACCCTTTTGGAACAGAATTACATATATTTTTAGTGGATTTAGGAGCAACCAATTAATGGGTAAGTGTTTGTATTAGCCCAGTTTTGGACTCACAGCTTGGCTTTCTTTAATCCTGTTGAAATCTTGAATTTTGATCTTTAATTTTTACACCTTGTGAAGGATCTCTACTTCCAGTGGGCCATGATGAGTTTTTTTTTTCCCGTAAGTCCAGAATCTAGGACCATGAAGCACGGATAAGGAAATGGGATAAAGCGAATTAGAACAAATGAAGATGTAGATGTAGCAAAAGATATATGATGTTTTTGTACTTTTATTAGTTATATATACGTAGCATCCACACGAGTGCTTATATAATATTTCAATATCTTAACTCGAAACATATTCTAAAATTTTTGCTGCCCAATCCAAGGTGTACCGTTGCTGTATTTATAAAGAGAGGAGGGGGGAGGGGATAGGATAATTGGACTTGCCCCATGGCATGTCAGGTACATATCATTAGATGTAGACTGTACTGGGTCTTGTACATGTTGGATATGGATGCTTATTTTGAAGTGTCTCAAGTTCATAGTTCTGGGGCTAATTGATGTTTGCCGAGGTTTGTGTTGGAGTTTGCTTCCTCAACATGCCCATACATAGGGGGTGTTTGGAGTGCCAAAAAAAATAAAAAAAAAATCAAAATTAGTGTTGATGTGATGTAAAAATGACAGGTGGCAAATTTTGATTGGAAGAATTTGAAAACTTTTGAAATTTTTTGGAGAAGTTTGGGACTCCAAACGAGCCCATAATGTATTATAGTTTTCAAGTAACATTTGCTTTCGTTGGAGTTTGCTTCCTCAACATGGCCATACATTATGTATATTATAGTTCGCTGAGTACAATTCAAGTAACATATGGTTTCTGAAAAAATAAATTACAATCTATTTTTTTAATATCTTATAAACTTCATTTGTGAAATGATGGTTTGTAATAACTTTGGTCTCTTTAAATTTCAGGAGCTGTTGGTTATTTAGGCTCCAATTTATTCATAAGGAGGATCTACCGAAACATCAAGTGTGATTAGAGCTCTCCCGAGGAAGGACTCTGATGGTACTTCTGATGGTACTTCCCCAAGCTTTTGAACTCTGGATTGCTGAAAATGAATGAGAGAGGAAGCCTCTGATCATGTATTGTGGACACAGTGACATTTAAAGATGGAAATCAATTCGGTTTGGGGGTAGCGTGTAACTCTCCTAGATATGAAGGGAAGCCCTGAGATTTTACGTTTTGTTTCTGTAGGCTACAAGTGAAAGCCTTTTTTTTTTTAACCTTATTTAGAATGCCAGAGATTGTTTTTATCATCTGAAAAAGAAAAAAAAAAAATATATATATATATATATCCATATAAGATGAAGTTTGTCGTGTTAATTTCTTTCTCTTCCCTCAGCAATTGATGGTGTCCCATGTGGTGGCTTCTCATCTATTTTTCCTGACCTTAATATCTTGTATCTTTTGCCTGAAGAGACTAGAGGGAAGGATATTTGAGGAAACGAATTTTGTGGTAGTGAACACGCGCAATCAAAACTAATTTTAATCTATAAATTGCAGTTTGAGAGTTGTTAAATGGATGGGATCTCTCTCTCTCTCTCTCTCTACCAAGACTAACTTGGTTTGTTTTTAGTTTTGTGGGACTAGCTATGATTTCTTTTCATTTAGCAATAGAATCCGACC
>QLOD02000029.1:20375983-20391250 GCA_003260245.2 Sideroxylon spinosum | reverse complement strand
TCTACTAAGTTTACCCACTGCAAAAGCGATATCAGGCCTTGTACTTGTCATGGCATACATTAGACTACCAATCACTCGGGCTCGGGCACGAGATGATTTATGGTGTATTGTACCGGCTTTGCCGGTAATATGGTGCGTAGCACCATAGAGTATACCACCGGCTTCGCCGGTGTTATAGTGCATAACACTATAGAAGAATACTCCACCACACCACATAATCAAGTATAGGTGGAGTGCTTCCATATAAAAGTCTCTCTCAACTTTTGTGTCCAATCAATGTGGGACAAGCCATTCTTCACTACACTATTAACCAATACATTCATTATATAGGAAATTTTAAAAACAAAACCCAAAACAATTTAGATTATTTTAAAAATATTCCAATAATTTCCACGCATATTTCTAATTTTTTTATACTCAACACACTATAAGAAACCATCTGTCTTTGTTTGCTTCTAAGACGAGGAAAACATGAATTACACGCCTGGGGACATTTTCGACATTATTGGGCACTGGAGGACGAGCTCCAATATCCTCCAAACAAAAGTTTACGCTTCTCAGTAAGCTGGACTAGAATAATACAAGAGTGGGATTATCATGTGGTGCGGGCAGAAGTGCTAATTAAGGACTTGCATGCACGTGGACTACGCATACCATGCCGTAAAGCTATTACAATGCCACGAGGCACGCCTCTGGATTTTGATAAGGCATTATTGCGTCTTTGTGACGAAAACAATCGGAGGCAGGTACGGCTAAGAAGATATGAATTACTCCGGACATCGACAATCCGTGAGAGTGAAGCAAATTAGTACTTTACATTTAGTTTAAACCGAGTATACATTTTTGACGTTAGGATGTCAGATGATGACAACATATAACCCTAATTGGCATTACTAATGTATGCTTTTCCTCAAGTAGTTATTGATTGTAATGAACAATGTTATGGGACATGTAAATAACAGCAGCTCAACAAAAGTAGGCCGATTGCTGGTCATAGTAATATGAATTGATTTGATCTGGACAATTGGTTATATAATATTGATTAGCTAAATTCATTTAATAATGTTTCACAATTAATATTAATAAATTATAATATTGTTCATAGTGTTGGGTTGGTAGACCATGATAAGTACTGTTCACTTAAACTCTGGGTCTAACGGAGGGTTTGGGGGTCCTCCCTCCAAGTGTTGGGGGTCCGGAGGTACTTTCGTAATTTTTCTATACTTCCGTATAACCCTAATTCTATACTTATAAATATATGAAGGGGGCGCTTATTCTTATAAAGAGAGTTGTATTGTTTTCTGATCATAATGAAAAAACCGCAACAGCCGTGAACGTGACCCTATTTTGCGGTGAATCACGTAAATTTCTTTGTGTGATTGATTATTCTTTTCGTTTTGTTATTTTCGTCTCTTACCGATCTTGATTGGGAAGGTCAAATTCCTAACACATAATACGTTACGTAGTAACTAGTTATACATTATTCCCAGTATGCTCGAGTATTTGTTGGTTGTAAACTGCAATATTATGGTTTGTACACTAACTTGAATGATAAATTTAATAACTTTCCAGTAGTGGATAATGTGATTTGAAGCAGACATATGGCATGTGCTCTACCTATAAATGAAAAATGTTCACTGGATATTCTTAGTATCGAATAACTACAATGCATGACCTAAGACGTTGATTTGGTACTGGGGCTCAGAAAAGTTGTCCACTTATATATTAAATGAAACAAGTGGGCAATTGGTAGTATATAATTAATCCTATTTACGCTTAAAATGTCGCACCATTTCCTAATAGTCATCATTTGTAATGTGAAACTAATATCCACTGATACATTCTGACATAATGACCCTTCAATTAATGCACAGTTTCATCCATCCAATGATGGCGGGGCCATCCACTTCAGGCGGGGTAGACCTTGGGCCAATTGATGATTCAATACTTACTTTTACGGGTTAGCACTGGACAGATGTTATGGAGAGGAGTCGACCTACCTCCTCTTCATGCTCGAGGTGGGGAGCAATGGATATGGGATAGGCGCTCAAATGATCGCGTCCTACACCATTCTCATACAGTTGGCTTGTACGGCCTCTATTGCATCGTCCACATCCAGCTGAACTAGGCCCTCATAACATCGTTGGTTGAGAAATGCGGGAGGAGACCACACATTCCATCTCCCCATCGGCGAGGCTACCGTCACCCAACAGAAGTTGCTGTGATTACAAGGCTACCCATTGATGTACGACAAACCCATTCTAGGTGGCAGCAGTTGGGCTAGCAGCTGCTGGGTTTCTCACTCATAGATGGCCAACTTATGAGTGGCCAACTGTATCTTACAACCATCCGGCCCCATATTGCTCTGCTCCCACCTGATGTCGCAAAGGATACAATGGTTCTCACGCCTGGTGTTACATGATGCTACTCATTCGCGGGCTGTTATTCCCCAATATCTCATAGAATTTGGTGCAGCTCATGTACCTCCCCTTACTTGAGGATTTGCGGACAGAGGGGGCCTTAGTTGGGGTAGCGCAGCACTCCTTCTTTGTATAGGTCTACGTTTCACTAACTCGACGTACTCAACATTCCCGCAATGATATTGCCAGCCCACTCATCCTCCTCCGGGTATGCTAAGACTTTAATATGTAAGCATGGTAAATTCACATAATTTTTTCTTTATTGTATTATGCCCTATTACTTTGACGCATTTATTTACAGATATGCACGTGGGAGGTCCCGTTCATATGCAACCTAAGTGGTTACCCACTCATGAGCTGGTCAATCTGGTGACATATTATATGGTGTACAGGAGGGTAATGATGCACATGTATACGTACCCGATGCTGGCGGGCCCCTCATGCCCCTGATGTGGATGCATATGTTTCCTCTCCCATTCAGCCAAGCCCCCTAGCTGTTCACCTATTGCTTGACCCACCATGGGGCAATAGGTACATTAAATTTATTTTTCATAATAGATATATCATTAAATGGGACTAGAAGCTGGACACACATAGATGGGTAATTAAATTTATTGTCATGAAGGGATAGGTAAAAATTACTGAATAAACAAGAATATTGAGATTGCTGAAATAACTTCCACAGTTCAAAATTACCTTTACTTTCCTTTCAAGTTGTGGGTGGGTATTATTATAGTGATGTAATATGTGACAATAGTATCCTAAGTATTATATTTTGTCCTTTATCAATAGGTGGACGGTGGGATTTGACATCGAGGGGGTCTCAACGCATGTCCTCCAAGTATATTATGAGCAATTAGATCATTTGATTGATGCATACTTTATATGGCGGCCATACACAAACGAGATCATATAGCAGCAACCAGAGTACTGTCTGCTAAGGCGAGACATGTAGGCCACAATTGTGCCGCTACTGTGCTTCGACGTTGTCGAGTGGCATCACCCAAATTGAGTCCAACGATAGTTTGGATTTGTGCAGGGTATGCCAGAGCATTGTGACACGTTCGATAGGAGGGGACAGTCTGGTGTTGATTGGACAATACATAACCATGGTTACATTTTTGTCATGGGATGTATCGGGGCTCCCAATTGAGTAGGGTAGAGTGTGATGAAGCATACATGCCATGGTTCAGGTAGATTACACGACGACTTATTTGGAACCAGAGCATACGCTTGTTGATGGTCACCACCTGACAGCAGGTCACGTAGATTATTTGGTATACAAATATATGCTCTCCTTTAATGTTTATATTAAAATGTTAACTAATCAACTATGTAGGTACGTCAACTAAATGTTTATGTCACTATGGTTTGCAGGTTGAGAGTATTTCATGCATATCGTCGAGCCTAACACCCCCCGTTGATGAGTCACTCTATCACCTCTCTATTGAGACGTTAACCGAGATTTATAACTTGTGTGTAACTATTTTACAGAGCATTGGGTACAGGCATTATTTATCGGTCATATTGCAGGATCCATTGCCACCATTTGGATCACCAGAAGTATCTAGTTGGGCGACGAGACTGTTAGAATATTTTATGCTTAAGTTATAAAATACTCAAACAAAGGCAAGGACATGCTATGCCTTGACGCCGATCACACACAGCACGCACAGCGTATCCGAGACCACCTAGGCCGGATGACGTACTCTCCACATCACGAGGTGTACCTATCAGTGGGGAGATGTAGCCTTCGACGTCAGCCTCTACCTCATCTGGTGTCACCCCCGCTGTAGATACGGCGATTGGATGGACAGATGTCCAACTGGGGTGTCCATTGAGCCCACTTATTAATCTTCCTACCACAGCTGTCCTCACACCTAGGCGTGCTGACTTTGCCACTCTCCCGCACTTCGTGAGCCCAATATTTTGTGAGGATTCTTCTCAACTGACCGGTCTTGAACCACCCATCATGGCCCATCCGACCACATTCGTCCATGGGCCTATAGTCGCTGACAGCCCACTTGCTCATGGAGATGGCATTACACAAATTTGAGGGGGAGGGGACGACAAGGAGTTCAACCACTATTGCAAATGATCGTGTGGCATCACAGTATGATACAGCTTTGGATTAGACTAATAGACCAGCTACTCACAAACCTACGGTCAGTGTGTATCTTCGGCGTGGGAAGAGGTAGCGGAGGGGCACTATGTGTGGTAATTTGTGTGAATTGATGTAGATTTCCTGCACTGTGTGCTTCTGTTACGTTCTGGATGTAATCTGCTAAAAGTCAAGTGTATGAGCTATTGTTGGGAAGCTTCTGTGGAGAGCCAAATTCTACAGGTTTATTGTCTGTTTTGGTTACTACAGTAGAGAGTTTTTTGTATCCTAGTTGTTGCACAGGCTATTACACTATTATATCTTCCTGCACTGCATTTTCTGCAGTTTGTTTATATGCTGTGGCAGCAACGAAATTGATGGATTAGACGTGGAAATGAATCCTGGTTGCAGGTTTATTTTTGTCTACTGATTTTTGCTGCTGGAATGAAATTTCTAGAGAACCACACTGGTCAGGCAAAGAGGTTCCTATTGAATTGAACTTGGTGGAAATGCACAAGTGAATTGGCTGTTTGGTTTTGTTTGACAGAGGATGGCAGATTGCAGATGCTTTAGTCTGCAATCTGGTTATGTATGCAGCCTGGTTTTTACAATTATTAGAGAATGTGAGGCTGATGCAGTAATGACCAAGTGAATGTTATGATGAGTTGGAAAATAGGGTGGTCTGTTTGGAACTGCTGCTTAGGATCGTAGATGCTGTCGGGGAAAGAGTTGGAAGCTGCTATTACACTACTGCTTTAGCTCAAAACATAATGAAGAAAGAGGTCGTTGTTGCAACACAGGTCAGGAATGAACTCCATTGTGGAGCTGTGTTCTTCCTCTAATTCCTCTTCCTCTAATTTCAGTTACAATCTAGTTTGTATAGCTATTTTGTTTCGTAGTCGTGTTTCTTCAGAGTTGTGTATAACCGAATTTGGTGTAGAAGTCCTGTTAGGACAATCGATTTTGAGCATAGAATGTAAATAGGGGGGTATGCCCCTAAGATTTTGTATTTCTTTGTTTCTTTAATATATTTATTTTACCTTTCAAAAAAAAAAAAAAATAGTTGCTTTTGATTGTCGGCCAACTCAACCGGAAGATATACAATGATTATCAATTAAAAATTTTAAATTTTTTGTTAAGGTTAAATATATCCAATTCTATTGGTATGCCAATGGTGAAACTCACAAATGACATGAGTTAGATTCTCATCTGAACATTTGGATCTTCTCTATTTAGATTCTCATCTGAACATTTGGATCTTCTCTATTTAGATTCTCATCTGAACATTTGGATCTTCTCTATCTATCTTTAGATTCTCACCTGAACATTTGGATAATCTGAGGCACCAATGTATGTTCACTGTTTTTGTTTTTTTTTCCCCTTTCTTTTAATCATGTCTTGTGCTTTGTAGTTCTATTAAATTACCCTGTTAGCGTAATTTTTTTTCCCATATGTTCAATATTATTCTATTACCCTGCCTAACTTTCTGGATTGGCAAGTCAAAATGCATACATTGGTATCTGTCCAATTTAGCTAGAAGAATGGCCTTATTGTATCTATGAAGCTTGACTTTAGATTGATGGGAGGTATGAACAATTCCAACGAAGTTAGAAGTTATGATGGTAATATTCAGATCCAATGTTTAACAAATTATGGTACTCGTGGCAAATTAACTGATGAAACACAGAGAATAAATTGTGCGTGTGAATCTTCCAAAATTGGGAAGAGGAAATAGTTGGGACAAGTAGTGATGGTACTGATGCATTTGTATGCATTTGATGTAGGGATAGGTATGGGACGGGTAGAGGATGGGTACACCTATTCTTGTACCTGATCACTGAACTCAAATTAATCCTATGCCCTACTGATCTCCACCGAGGATTAATTTTTACTCCCCATTCTCACCCCAAATGGGGAACAGGAATTCCCATGGTGAATCAGGTAAAAGAAAACACAAGAATTCTAAATTCCAGATTGTAGATTTAAGTATCAAGTCGAAGATCCAAAAATTCCAAATTTCATAAGTTTAACTGTAAGTATCAAGTCTAAATTTCAAATTCAAGCATAACTGCATAAGTATCAATTCAAGTTTCAATCTGCAAATTCAAGCCAAAGACTATAAATACAAGCAAGTTAGGGGATTCGGAGATTTTTTAGAGATCAGGTAAAGTACACGTTGGGGACAAACTTATACTCATACGCTATCCCATCCCTAAAATTTTTTAAAAAATGTCCCCATACCCTACCCGATCCACAAAAACCCCCAAATCCCCTACACGTTCAGGGCAGGATTGGGTAGGGTACGGATGGATCGACCAAGATGGCCATCCCTAATTCGATAAAAGAAATATTGTATTGGCAACTATAACAAAATAAATAAATAAATAAAGAGTTGGTCTATATGTCTTATGCAAAATCTATCCTCAACATTTCTATTTTCTGTTCTAGAATTTTTGTAGAAGTGGACAGAGTATTGACATTGAATAAGTAATTATTATACCTATTTTAGAAAGTTCAAATTTCTGTGGATATTGAAGGCATTACTCTTCCATAAGTCTATGACCAATGCAATCCTAAATGGTCTTGACTCCAATAGATGCACATCTTCATAAGTTTGCTAAGTATATATATTTTTGTTCTTTTTCTAGGGACATCTACTGGTAAACAAATTCTGAGAGATAAATTTACTGTCACTATTTTAAGATATTTTACTCTTTAGCTTACGTAACAAAGCACACTTTTTTTTTTGGTTCTATTGCGAGTGCTGTTTGGTCCTGTTGTTGCCGCAGAGTAGTTGTATTTGTTGCTGTAACTGCTGCTATACCTGTGTTGCATTTTGCTGTCAAGGATGAGGTATGGGCTTGTTCTTAGAGGTCACGCCATCTTGGTATGGATTGTTTGAGCTGATCTGAGTCTGATGATGCTTTTAGCTGCTGGGCTCTACACTGAACTTGATTGTATGTTGATATGTGCGTTGGTGCTGAGACTGTTGTTGCATTCCTAACTATTGCTGATTATTATTTTGCTCTGTCTTGTGATGGGCTTGCTAAATGATTGTAAGTTGTTTGTAAGCTGTTTTGTACCAGTTGTTTGTTTTGTCTTGGTTGCTATGACTAGTCATGAACTGTGAGGTTCATTGAACTTATGGCTTATAGTTTTGATTACCTGTAATATGTGCTAGTTAGTTTTGAGACATTTGCTTTCACGAGGATATGCCCCTAAGATTTTGTAATTTTTTGTCATTAATTTATTCTTTCTTACACTTCAAAAATGAAAGAAAAAAAAAAGAATTCTGGATTGTACTTCTTAATGCTGTAATGTTTTAGCTTCCTAAGCTCAATTCCTTTGGAACGGTGTAGAAGAATAAGAGGACAAAGAGGACGAAGAAGAAGGGCATTTTGGATTCGACGAGGATAGTACCACGAAATATAAGTTCTTTAATAGAGCTTCTCATTGCCTGCCCTTAACAGTTGCTTTTTAGTGTAATCCTTACTTCTTTTTGGTATATATTATAGTGGTGAAAGTGAACTAATTTCTTAGCCTAGTAAATAGCATTTCAGTCTGATTTTGTGCCTTTTCTTTTGATTTTTTTCCTTATTATTATTATTATTATTTTTGTTTTGTTAGGTTGTAACATTTGACCATTAACTATTAACTGTTATTAGTTGTAACTTTTATTTTGGGCCTTCTTTGATCAAAGTTGAAAGATACATCAAAAACAATTTTCCTGTGAAAAGAAATACTGAGAGAAGGAGTGACAGGAAGATATATTTTTTAAATTTACATGTAAATATACATAAAAACCATACACAATGTTTTTTTTTTTTTTGGGATGAAAAGAAAGAAATACAAAATCTTAGGAGCATTCCCCTGTGTATACAATATGCTCAAACCATGTCTTATAGAAGGGTCATGTCCTATTCCAGCAATTAGACCAAAACTTTATACACAAGAAAGGACCTTATCCTACTAGACCAAACTATTCATAGGACAAAATTTCAAAACTTCATACACAAGCCTAGTCATTTCCCTGAAAGACGTTCAGAGGAAACCCTCATTTTGAGCCAAAGCCAAGTTTTTGGAAAAAGACTTGAACTTGGCACATCCAAGAGAATTCTCTCCCTCACCCCATTCAAAAATTTTCTGATTGATCCTGCCAGTGGTCATATGCTTGTCTCAAAGATAATTATTTTCAAGGGATCTCCTATTCCTCTCTTGCCAAACCATGTACACCATACCAGCCAGGAGCAATCTTAGTACCACTTTTGCTATGGAGTCTCCCTTTAGGTTGCTCGAGGCCTTGGAAATTCCATTAGCTAACATATTATGAGAAATGTGGACATCGCAGAAAGTTGTGAAGTGTTCCTATAGCTCTTTAGCAAACTTACATTGAACAAATAGGTGGTCGTGGTCTTCTACTCTTCTACGACAGAATGAGCAAATCATCCAATTAATCTTGCCATAAGAAAGAAGCTTATCTTGTGTGGAGAGTTTATTGCGAATTGCAAGCCAAAGCAGAAAAGAATGGCGAGGAATAGCCTCCTTGAACCAAATCAGATGATCCTAAATCTCCAGTAGATATTTTGCCCTCATCATATTCCAAACCTTATTAATAGAAAAATCGATCCCTTGATGTGAAGAATTTTGTCAACTCTATCCACTTGCAGCCGAGCCAATAATTCTGTGTCTCTTCTAACGTCCATGATGTCCATCAAAACTATACCAGGCCAAACCCATTCCTAGCCTCTTATAATGTCACTAACAGTCGCCTCCCTAGGAAATCCCAGATCATTTCGAACTCGGTCCCCAAATCTAGAGTGTAAGTCTCCATTGGGCAGCCATCTATGATACCAAAGAGAAATAAATATGCCATTTCCTACTCTGCAACGGATCTTGTCCTTCACCAGACTCCTAAGTTTTAAAATTTTCCTCCAAGTCCAAGTGCAGTCTCCTGGTACTTTAACAACCCAAAAGCTTTTCTTCTTTAGTAAATTAGCCCTTACCCACTTTGACCATAAGGAGGTGGAAGCAGGATTACAAATAAACCAAATATACCTGTACATAGCCGCTTGATTCCAATCCTTAATCTTCTTGATGCTAGGCCTCCATCTGCTTTAGTTCTAGCTTTCTCTTCCCAAGAAACTTCAGGGCCAGTATTGATTAGAACCCTTTCACAAGAAAGCACGAAGAATTTGCTCAATTCGCTTCATTACTTTCACCGGCACGATAAAGCGATAAGCCTAATGTTGTTAATTTTGACAGGAAAAGAAAAATTCAAGGTTTGAAAAATTACTGTAGTACTTTTATATGATAGCAACACAAGAAAGGAAGAAAACAGGATTCTTGATTTACTTCAGGAAACATTACAATTTAAACTTGAATAAAATAACTAACCACTAACAACATAGTCCTACAAATCAGCCACGATCAACAACGCTAAAAGAAACAGCCTAACTGCTTCCTAAAGACTAGGACAACAATTCAAAAACAAAAACACATGAACTGCACGTAGACATGTTTCAGTCCTAAAGCATTTTCCAACATGTTTCAGTCCTGAAGCATTTTCCTAACACTTCTCCTTGCTTTAGGAGCTGCAAACACCAACTTTCTGCCTTAGAAACTCAAACCTGCTGATTGGAAGTGGCTTTGTAAACAAATCTGCCAGCTGATCTTCAGACTTGTAGTAAACCAGTCTCACAAATTCTTCTTTCTGCACTTCTCTTAAGAAAAACAACTTGATGTTGAAATGCTTAGTTTTCCCATGAAACAGAGGATTATGGGAAATAGCAATGGCAGCTTGGTTGTCAACCAAAATCTTAGTGCATTCTTTCTGCTCCATATTAAGATCTTTTAAAATCTTCCTCAGCCACAAGGCTTGATTAACAGCAGCTGCTACAGCAACAAACTCTGCTTCAGTAGTGAATTGAGCCATGGTTTCTTGCTTCTTGGAGCTCCATGAGAAAATGCTAGATCCAAGAGTGAAACATTACCCTGAAGTGCTCCTCATATCATCAATGGAACCTCCCCAGTCACTGTCTGAGAAAACAACCAGCTTAAACTCTTTGCTCCTAGTGAACTTAACACCAAAATCACTTGTGCCCTTGACATATCGAATCATTCTCTTGGCAGCCTTGAGATGCAATTCACTTGCACAATGCATAAACCGAGACAAAATACTTACAGTATTCAAAATGTCAGGTCTTGTTGTTGTGAGATACATCAAGCAACCAATCAAACTTCTAAAGTATACTTCATCAACTTTATCAGTGCCATCTTCCTTGCATAGCTTCTCCTTTTGATTCATAGAAGTGCTCACTTCCTTGCATTCTTCAAGCTGAAACTTTTTCAAAATCTCCTTGGCATACTTCTTTTGACAGATGATTTCTTCATGCTCAGCTTGCTTAATTTCCATTCCGAGGAAGTAAGACATGAGCCCGAGGTGTGTCATCTCAAATACTTTCTTCATCTCGTGCTTGAAGTCATGCACTGACCTGCATTGCTTCTTGTAACCAGTAGATCATCAACATAAAGTGAAATAGCCAAGACATCATTTCCACTACATTTGACATATAAAGTGGACTCGGATAAGCTTCTTTTAAAGCCCAAACTGAGTAGATGATCATTAATTCTACTATACCAAGCTCTTGGAGCTTGCTTCAATCCGTAGAGTGCCCTTTTTAGAAGATAAACTTTGTCCTCTTCTCCCTTTTTCACAAAGCCTTCTGGTTGTTCCACATAAATCTCCTTTTGTAGAAAACCATTCAAGAAAGCTGATTTAACATCTAACTGGTACACTTTCCAATTCTTTTGTGTTGCAACAGCTAGTAAAAGCCTAATAGTGTCGAGTCTAGCCACTGGTGCAAAGGTATTCGAATAGTCCACACTAAATACTTGAGCATATCCTTTGACCACGAGCCTGGCTTTATGTTTGTTGATTGAGCCATCAGCATTAAGCTTGGTTCTGTACACCCACTTGACTCCGATCACCTTCCTATTTTGGGGTCGTTCAACCAATTCCCATGTTTTGTTCTTCTCTATCATAGACAACTCCTCCTTCATTACAGCCATTCAATTTTGATCTTTCTCTGCTGCTCCAAAATCTGCAAGTTCACAAACAGCAATGTTGCACCTCTCATAAAATCAGAGAGTGGTCTAGTACCTCTTACAGGAGCATCATCTACCAATTCGTTCTGCCAATCCTCTTCTTCTTCGGTTCTTGAATCAGGAAACTTAAGCTGCAGGTCTGCCACAGTTTGATGCTTCTTCTTTGCCTCATCCCAGTTCCACTCTTCATCTTCTACAAAGTGCACATCCCTGCTAATAACAATGCTTCCAGTTTCTGGCTGGAAAATTTTATAGGCTTTGCTAATAGTGCTATAGCCTATAAAAATGCCCGGTGATGCCCTCCTATCAAGCTTGTCACGCTTGCTATGTGGAACATGAGTGAAACACAAAGAACCAAATACTTTAAGGAATTTCAGAGATGGTTTGTAACCATACCATGCCTCAAATGGTGTCTGATCCTTCACTGCTTTTGTGGGGAGCCTGTTTTGAAGGAAAACAGCAGTATTTGCTGCCTCTGCCCAGAATTTCTTTGGCAAATTCTTCTCATGTAGGATGCATCTTGTCATTTCTAGGATATATCGATTTCTCCTCTCACTAACTCCATTTTGTTGTGGAATGTAGGGGGCTGTAAGCTAATGTTCAATGCCTGCATCTTCACAAAACTGGTTGAATTCTATTGAAGTATACTCCTTCCCATTGTCAGATCTCACAATCTGAATTTTGCAGCCATTTTCATTTTCAACTCTTGCTTTGAACTTCCAAAAGACTTGAGCTACCTGTGATTTGTACTTCAAGAAAAAAATCCAACACATCCTGGTGAAGTCATCAATGAAAGCAATATGATAAAGACTACCTTTCAGAGAAGGTGTTCTTCGAGGGCCTGCGACATCTGTATGAATTAACTGCAACTTCTTTGATGCTCTCCACATCACCTTGGAAAATGGTTTTCTATTCTGCTTACCGAACTGACGTGCTTTGCAGTTTGGAATGTGATCATCAAGTTCTGGAAGATCATTTGCCATCTTCTTGGACTTCATTTGCAACAGCCCTTGGTGATGATAGTGCCCAAGTCTCTTGTGCCACACTTCTGTAATATTTTCTTTAATTGGGAAAGCAGTTTGCTCCTCCTCTTACGGATTTAGAGCAAAACTCTTCCCTTGCATTTTTACTTTAAAAATATCTTGATTGGTTGCATCTTTGATCAGATAATATTTTTCTTTGAAAACAACTTTAAAGCCTCTTTCAATCAATTGGCCAACACTCAGCAAGTTTTGATGAATTTCAGGAATAAAAAGAACATCAGGAATAAATTTTGTACCTGAACAACTAGTTATTGCAACTGTCCCCTTTCCTTTGACTGAAATATAGTCACCATTACCTATTCTAACATTGGTGATGTTGGTTGGCTTTAAATCTTTGAAAAGATCCTTGTCATTAGTCATATGATTGGTGCAGACACTGTCAATCAGCCAGCTCTCACTTGCTTCACTGCCTGCAAAACACGTAGCCACAAAGAGTTGATCCTCCTCCTCTTGATTAGCAACCTTAGCTTCTTCTCCTTGCTGTTGATTTTTGCTCTTGTATATGACTACTTCATATCCCATTTGATTGCAATTGCTGCATTTAGCATCAGGTCTCCTCCAACATTTGAAAGGAGGATGACCTTTTTTGCCACAATGTTGACATGGAGGATAATTTTTTTTACGCTAGTTTTTTTGTTTCCAGCCCTGCTCTTATTGCCCGTTGCTGAACTTTCTCCTGCTGCCTGAGTCTTCTTGTTCTTCTGCCTCTTATTTTTGCCATCATCTTGATGTTTGGCTGCTAAGGCCCCTTCAACAACTCCTTCTTGTCTTATTACGCGTCTCTGCTCTTGTGCTTGCAAGGCACTCAAGAGCTCTGCCAGAGTAATCTTGGACAAATCCTTAGTATTCTCTAAGGTGGTGATGGTAGCCTCAAATCTTTCAGGCACAGTTACAAGGATTTTCTCAACAATCCTCGAATCCGCCAGAGAAGAACCCAACAACCTGACTCGGTTGGCTATGCTGAGAAGTCTTTCGGAATACTCCTTAATTGTCTCTGTTTCCTTCATCTTTTGCAGCTCAAAATCACGAACTAGATTCAACACTTGCATGCCACAAATTCTCTCATCTCCTTCAAATTTAGACTTGAGATAAACCCATATCTCCTTTGCTGACTTTAGAGACATTATTCGGGTAAAAATGGTTGATGAAACTGCAACAAATAAACAGGCTTTAGCCTTAGATTTCTTTGTCTTCTTTTCCTTATGAGCTTTGATCTGAGCCATGGTGGGATTGTCTGGAAATGCAGGAACATCATAGTCTTCTTCCACTGCTTCCCAAAGATCCAAAGCATCCAAATATGCCTCCATACGAATTGCCCAAATCTGGTAGTTTTCTCCATCAAACACTGACGGAGCAATTGAGGAGAAACTGGCTTCGGCTTCCATGACGTTTTCAAAAGCTCACGCACAGATCCCGTAAGAAGAGGGCTCTGATACCAATTTTTGTTAATTTTAACAGGAAAAGAAAATTCAAGGTTTGAAAAATTACTGCAGTACTTTTATATGATAGCAACACAAGAAAGGAAGAAAACAGGATTCTTGATTTACTTTAGGAAACATTACAATTTAAACTTGAATAAAATAACTAACCACTAGCAACATGGTCCTACAAATCAGCCACGATCAACAACACTAAAAGAAACAGCCTAACTGCTTCCTAAAGACTAGGACAACAATTCAAAAACAAAAACACATGAACTGCACGTAGACATGTTTCAGTCCTGAAGCATTTTCCTAACACCTGAAAAGACTGTCTACTAAGCGACACAGATTGGATGAGCTGAAGCCTCCCTGCATAGGAAAGAAATTTATTTGTTCCAAGATTTGACTCTAAAGATAATTCTCTCCACCAAAGCTTGACAATCAGAAGCTTTTTAGTTTGGAGGACATCAACGGTACACCTGGATAATGGATTGGCAAGACCCCTTCATTAAAATGAGCTGTCTGCAACACGTCAAGCTTTGCATTTCCATTTATGCTAGCAAAAAATGAAGATTAGGCTGCAGTCCAGAAAGAGATTAGAAAATGTTAGGAGCCTCCATCATTACCTGGACAGACTGGGTTTCACCTTTTGCAAAAAAGCATCAAATCATCAGCAAAAATTAATTGTGTACGTTTTGTGGGCTTGCATCTCTAGTGGTACTGAAAGGATGGGGAATCCGTTATTTTCTTCTCAATGACCCTGGAATGTAATTCCATGCATAAGATAAACAAATAAGGTCACAGAGGATCACCCTGTCTAAGGCCTTTCTTCCCTCTGAAAAAGCGCACCATTTCCCCATTAATGCTAATAGAAAACATAGGGGTAGAAATACAAGACCTAATCCAACCAATCATCTTAGATGGAAACCCGACCAGTTCTAGAAGATCCCAAAGAAAATCCCACCTCACAGAATTGAAAGCTTTCATCAAGTCCACTTTCATAGCGCACCTAGGAGAAGTAAACTATTTGTTGTAGCCACGTAAAAGTTCTTGTGCCAATAAAATTGATGTAGGATTGAGTAGCAAAAGAAGGAATCAAAGAAGAAGAAGAAAAAGAAGAAGGAGAAGAAGAAGAGAAGGACGAGGGGAGGGAAGAGCAGCCGTAGGAGAGAAAAGTA
>QLOD02000029.1:20317221-20334290 GCA_003260245.2 Sideroxylon spinosum | reverse complement strand
GAAAACTTTAGGTACCTTGGATCTATGGTGCAAAAGGATGGAGGGATTGATAATGATGTAAGGCATAGAATTCAAGCTGGGTGGACTAAATCGGGGCTCTTATGTGATCGAAAAGTCCCCCTCAAGCTGAAAGAAATGTATTATAAAGTGGCGGTAAGACCAACGTTATTATATGGATCAGAGTGTTGAGCAGTAAAGTATAATCATATTCAAAAGATGGTAGTTACGGAGGTGAGAATACTAAGATGGACGTGTGGGATCACAAGGAGAGATAGGATTAGGAATGAGGAGATTAAGGGTAAATTAGGAATAGCACCAATCGAAGATACAATGAGAGAAAATTGTTTAAGATGGTTCGGCTATGTTAGAAGACGTCCAATAGAGGCACCGGTTAAAAGGTATGACAGTATGGAGATTACCAGGAGTAGTAGAGGGAGAAGAAAACCTATGAGAAGTTGGAAAGAAACTATTAGACATGACCTTGTCTCTATGGATTTAACGGAGGACATGGCCCCTCAACAGATTTGATTGGCGTCGTCAAATCCATATAGCCGACTCCACCTAGTGGGAAAATGCTTAATTTGGTTTGGTTTGGTTTTATTAAGCATTACTGTAGAAAACTATTAGAAGTTTAAATGGGTAAATATCTAGATATTTTGTTGGAAGATTCTAGAGGTAAAATCTATACCATTCACTTTGAATAATCTTCACAGTCCATTGAGGAGATGGAAGACTATAAATAGGGATGTGTATAGTTTATTTGGAAATAGGGCAGTCAATGATTTAGATCTGAATTATGAAGACCCGATTCGATAAGTAAAAGATCTAGATCCAATCCAAACCCAACAATCTCATACCCAATCTGTTAGGCCCAAACTCGATTCTTGTTAAATGAATATACGATTCGAATACTGGACTCGATTTGAATATTTTTTCCGACTAAGTAATTTTCACTAAAAACTTGTAATCTAAGTGAAGGAACATTTTGTTCATTTTTTTCTTCCATAGCAAATGATTATAAGATTTCAAAACCAAGAGACGTAACAATGTATAAAGAAATGAGGTCAAAGCCTCATTAATAGTAATGGAGAGTCATTGACTAATCTTTTAACTAAATGAAGAAATATTATATATAACACAAATAATGTATGTAACAAAAATGAAGAAAGATGTTTCATTAAGAACATTAATTTATCAATCAAGGGTAGTCCGCATCCAAAAGAAACCTAAAAGAATTTCAAATTTCATAAATCTAAACAACAACAAATAGATATAAACCCAGATTAGATGTTATAGTTACAAACAATTCTTCATAGAAATTAATTAAAGAAGTTTTTGAAGATCAAAATCTTAAGAAAAATTAGATATTCCCATTAACAAGGATATTTTTCATGTAACCCAATAGGGATTAAATGGATAAACTGAAATGCATCAAAGGGTGAATATGGTTTGATATGTATAAGTTTATTGTTGATCATATGATACGATGCTATGATGATATATAATGTTGGTTATGATAAAGATAAGTATGATGATAATGATAATTGAAACAGATAAAGAAATATAAATGATGTTTGTAATTTTGAAGTAAGAAGGTACTGGAAAATAGGATGGTACGTGAACACTCTTGCGTTGAGAGTCTTTAAATTTGTGTAGGGTTTCGTTAACGTATCAGTAGGTTAGTAGACTCCAACATGACACTGATATCAATGTATCGTGACTATTGGATTCTGATCTATAATCGACAACGATGACCTGATTAATCATGGCTCTTGAGCTCAGGCTTATAAACAACAATGACTCAATTTATTGTTTCTGTTAGGTGTTGAACTATAAAAGACGACGATAGTTTGGACTATGCTCGCTGATCACGGGATAGTTTTATAGAGTATCCATCATTTGAAAAGACAATAAAAAGATAATTTGTGACATTGATGCTGATATATTATGATGATATGTGGTTGTTAAGATATTAATGATTAGTGATGTTGATGTTACAATTCTTACCTATTGCTACTATTATTATTGCATATTGTATATGTTTATATTTATGTATCGTGAGCGTTAGTAGATTAGTCCTCATGTTTCTACAAACTGTATTGTAAGTACAGAACTCAAAACTTAGGTAAGCCCTACTATATTTGGATTTATATATTCTTTTGTTAGAGTTGATTGTATTAATTATTCATTTAAAGATATATTAATTTAGAGTTATTTGATACTATTGCAAAGGCCACAAGGCCAAAATATCATATTGTGATTAATGTCGGAGCAATGATGCCCCATTTGACTAAGGCTCTACTATTGTAGTATTATTATTATTTATTTATTTACCTACTTATTTCTTTTAAGAAGTCTGCTCCAAGATAGTTGTGTGGATCTAATCAAGGTTATGTTAGGGATATGTGATGTATGTAGTTCATTTAATTCACCCTTCAAATTGCGAAATTTAAAGCATAACATAGAGAGTTTTCGAGTACCCAGCCCAAATGATAAGCGTTGAGAAAATGAATGTTAAATCATCTAAACTATACCTCACGCTTGAAAATAGTGAATTGCAGGGGCTGTGGTAAAAGGCAGGAAAAGATTGCAACGAAAGTTGAAAATTGCCAATTAGTTTGTTTAATTGACCATAGGTACAGAGAATAAGGGCCTCCATTGAGATCACCGAAAATTTAGTATTGTATGTATGTATACACTTGCCTTTAAACTCCATTGTTATGTCAATTCCTGTGATTTCTCTAAAAAAAGTAAATTAATAAATGTTTTTATTTATTTTTCACAAAAGTTAAAAAGGAAGAACAACACATCTCGTTCAAATATTTCTTTCAAGAAGTTCTACATTTCTCTTAAAAGAATCTTGACGTTTGGTTCATATTTTTAAAAAGGGTAAATTACACTTATACTTCAATATTTAAGTAATTGTACTTAGCATTTACAATATTTAAAAGTTACAATTATTTTGCTTATTTCAAACTATTGTTAACATTGACTCATTCTGATAAAATCAACCGTTAAAATTTTAACAAAAAAATGTTAAAGTAACTGAAATTTTAAATATTTTTTCTATTTTACCTCTTAATTTCTTACATCTTTGTCATTTTTCTTTACAAAAATCCCCAAAAATAAGTAAAAAGAAAAAAGATTATTAGGGATTTTGCAAAACAAAATAAAAAAAAAATTAAAAAAAAAAACTTATGAAGATGTAAGAGATGGAGAGATAAAATAAGAAAAACATATAAAATTTTGATTACTTTAACATTTTTTTTGGTTAGTTTTAACGATTAATTTTATCGAAAGAAGGTCAATGTTAATAATATTTTAAAATAAGTGATGTAAATATAATTTTTGAATATTATGAAAGGTAAATATAATTATTTAAATATTGAGAATAAGTTGGTATAATCAAAATTTTAAAACAATCAAAATAATGAATTACATAATGTTACTATCACCAAATTCTACCTAGAGTTAAGAAATTTAGTAGGCTATAAAATGAGAATAAAGGCCACGTGAAAACTAACTCGATGCAAAATTTTATGTAACTTTTGATTTAAAAACTAAGAAATGTAAAAAAAAAACATAGGGATTATAGAAATATAAATGTTTAAGAAAGCAATCTCAACTAAGGACAGCATGGCGCGGTGGATTAGCGCATCTGACTTCTGATCAGAAGGTCGTGGGTTCGACTCCCACTGTGGTTGGCTTCCTTTTTTACATTTATTTGTGTAGATAATTCCAGGCTTGCACATGTATATTAAAATGTAGTGAAAGGACAACATTTGAAGGAGAGCCCTGGCGCAACGGTAGAGTTGTCACCGTGTGACCTTGTGGTCACGGGTTCGAGTCGTGGAAACAGCCTCCTGCAATGCAGGGTAAGGCTGCCTACAATAGGCTCAATGTGGCCCGACCCTTTCCCGGACCCCACATTGGTGGGAGATTCGTGCACTGGGCTGCCTTTAGTGAAAGGACAACATTTATAATTTTTAGAACATAAAAAGGACTAAATGAACCATGGTAAGAATAACTGGATTAGAATAAAAGATGAACAAAATTAAAAAAATAAATATATGCCCTACAGATAAAATTTGACTTATTATTTTTTAATGTTGCTTGCTAATTGTTTTTTTAAATTTTAAGCAATATTTGTTTTAATGTAAAATATATCTTTTGAAAAAAAATATAATTGTATTTAAAAAAAAAAAAGAGTAATCTCTCACACTAAATAAATGAAGCCTTATTAATTTCTATTTTAGATAATCTATAATAACTTTTATTACAAGAATCTTTTTCATTATTTAAAATACGCATTTGTTCACAAGTATCCATTAAGAAGACATGAAAATATATAATATGTTTATTTTTATTTCAATCCAAAAAAAATAAAAAGTTTATCAGTTATAGAGTCCTAAGAAAAATGGTATTATCTATGCTAATTGATAATTATTACTTTTTAAGGTAAAGTTACAAAATTACTCATATAATTAGTCTTATATTTTTATCATGCTTCATCTTCATTTTTATGATAAGAAAAAAATATTTTGTATTTTTCTCACATCCAAAATTATAATTTATTTAACAAATAATCTTCACATAATTTTATATTTTGCACATTTATCTGAATTTATTTTTTTATTAGTTTGATTTGTTTGGGTAATTTTGTTTCAAAGAAGAACAATGGTTAATGTTATAATTTGAACTTAAAAAAAAAAAAAAGATAACTTATCAATTAATATAGATAAACCGTTTTCTATTTTCCTTTTTCTTTTAAATTATATAGTTCATAAAATTTGTGAGATCTTTATTGTTATGTGTCATATTTATATTAACTCGTAATGGATATTTCAGGAGTACTCGTTAATAGAACTCTTTAAATATATATAAACTTCTCTGATTATATTCACTTTATTCTTTTTCTTTTTTTAATAACAGTGGAGAAGTCGCTCAAAGCTGAGTTCTTTGTACTAATCCTTAGATTACAAACTTTCGTAAGACCAATAAACACCCCATTCTACCAGTTAGTTTCGAGTAAATCTTCTATTAGTTAGTTTCGAATAAATCTTAAGCCACACTCGCCTATTATAGTGATTACAATAATAAAATAGAATGGATCTTCAATGTTGCAAATGCTTTTTGACGAGATTTAAATTCTTATTGTCCCTTTTTTAGAAATATCTGCTTACAAATTATGTGGGATTCGAGGGATATGTCAGCTCTATGACATACAGTTTGAATAGTTGATTTTAAATTTAATAGTCCAAATATATTAACTTTTATTTTAAATTAAAATCATACAAATACATCACCCTCGCCTTTTCGATTATGTGCCACTTGAATTGACTCTCGGAACATTAACTTTATCCTTTATTAAATAAATACAGAAAAAAAAAAGTTTCATCTTCTAAATAATTTGATAATAACTACTGGGTCACCTTTTGACTATTTAAAAACTACAAAGATATCTGTTACTTACTTGAAAATTATATATTAATTCCTTACTTTAATATTAGTTGTCCACGTGTTCCAATAACACTGTTAATTTAGTAAATATTATAATATCATTATAATTAAGTTTAGGTTTTACTGTTAATCATTTTTCATTTTATTTAGTAGCAATCACAATTAATTATTAAATACATTTATAATAATTCCATCCTAAAATTTATTGTGAGCATTCACATCTAATTTAAAATAACAAAATTTTAAATCACAAGGTATTCTAATCTGAAATAAAGGTGGAGATAAACATTTATCATTGCATGATTTCTTTTAGGCTATATTTGGCATGAGGGAATGGAATGGAGTAAAATGGATTCCATTCTTACTTAACCTATTTTCATATTTGGTATCAAAAAATTAAATTGGAATACTATTTTTTAAGAATAACTATTCTCACATTAAGTGGGAAAAAGTAATTTACAGTTTAATTAATAGAAAAATCATTCCATTGCAATCAAAACTTGATAAAAAAATAAATAAATAAAGCAAATATTTTGCAATTACAAAATTCTTTCAATCATTCTTTGGGTTGTAAAATAACTATTTTACTTGCAATCAAAACCCGATGAAAAAAATAAATAAAAAAGCAACTATTTTACAATCACAAAATTCTCTTAATCACTCTTAGAATTGTAAACTGATCATTTTACCGTTGACCATATTCTCGTCATAGATCTAAACGCAGACTGTAAAATGATTATTTTATTCTTAGGTCACCCTTTTTTTTTTGCCTAAATTTTTATTTCAGGCTTCCTAAAAGACTAATAAAGATATTCGTTGACATATTTTTCAATAATTAAACAAATTTTGATCTAATCCAAACTTGGGTGGGAAGATGATCATTTTATCTTTAGGTTCATTTGTTTAACAAAATTTGTATTTTAGGCTCTCAAATAATTACAAAATATTTATTGACGTTTCTCTTTATATTTAGGAAAAATTTATCTCAAATTGAACACAAATTGTAAAATGATGATTTTACCTCTAAATCATTTTTTGTCCAAATTTGTATTCTAGAATGCCGAAAAGGCTAAAAAGAAAAAGTCAATTGACGTCTTTCTTAATAGTTAAACTAATTTCAGTCCGATTTGAATTCAGATCGTAAAATGACCTTTTTTCCCTTAGGTCCATTTTTTTAGCCAAATTTGTATTTATGTTTTCTAAAAGAGTAAAAAATATTTATTAATATGTTTTTTGATTGTTAAGAAAATTTTGGCGTAATTCAAACTCGAGCTGTAAAATGATTATTTTACACCTATGTCATCCCTCCATTTTTTACTCAAATTCATGATCTAAAAATAAATTTTATTTTTTTCTTTTTTAGAAAAAATTAATGTTAGTAATTTTTATTATATTCTATTTTATTTCATCATAATTAAAATATATAGTCAAATTATGAAAATTGGAATATCTATTTCATTCTTATTATTTTCATATTAGCAACCAAACAAAAAAATAGAATGAATAGTCCATTTTATTTCCACCCACATTCTATTCTCACCTCTTATTCTATTTTTTTTTTTTCCATTCTCTCATGCCAAACATAGTCTTAAAGTTTTTCCTAGTCAAACTATAGACATTAAGGACATAAATTATTTTAAATTAGAAACGAATATATATTGTAAGGATTTTTTAGAAATTTTATAAGTCTTTTCCTCCATGATTTCCTTCATGTCTTTCCCTTTAAATGGGTTCAAATTTTCTTCTATTCCATTTCCATTGATCATTTTTCTTCTATTCCATTCCCATTGATCATTCCTTCGAAGTATTCAAAAGATATTTGAAAAAATTGAACTAATTACCTAATTAGAACAATTACTTTCAAAAGTAATAGCAATTGAAAAATATCTAGGATAGAATTGTTTAACTAAGGAAATATTAAATATAAATGCTCTCCACTTTTAATTTTTCATACTTCATTCTTTTTTATGATGCAATATGTACACAATATTTATTTTTTTATTACTTTAATTATTCAGCTATTTAAATTATTAGAATTTAGAATTAGATTGGGTTAACGAGTTTATTTTATTTTTCTATATTGGGTTGGACATAGAGTTGTGTTTGGACTTAGAAGTGAGTCAAGGGTTCCACCATATCTTTCATTTTCTTTTTCTTTCTCTCTTATTTTCTCTTTTCTTATTCCAGGTAAGCAAGACAAAGGAAAGAGAGAAGAGATTAGAGAGAAGGCAATGAGAGAAACTAAAAGCCTCAGAGTATAGTTATAAAATACAGTGATCAATGTATTGGTAACAGTTGATGAATAATGTGACTGATGTGAGAGTTTGAGCTCATGGAGTTTTGGGGCTTTAGTGGGTTTCTTAGTTTTTCGTCTTTTTTTTTTTTTAAAATTCGAGGTATGTGGAACCCTTGAATGATTATTGTGTGTTTTAGCATGATCTAGAATAAATTCATGTGTTTTAGTTTAAGCATATGGCTATTTATACATATACATAAATATCATGCTTTGAAATGAAGATCAAGGATCACCGGAGGAAAAGACTTAGGAAATTTAGAAAAGGATAAGTAATGAACATAATGAGTAGTGAGTTACATTATAATATATTACTCATCATTTTAATCAATCAATCAATGACCATATAAAACAATGATAATTAACATAGAATGATCAACAAGTAAAAGTAATATCTTAAGCGATTTCAATTTATTCAAGTTTATTTGGTTCATTAACAAGCCTCATTCTGTCAAGTTTTATCTGAAAAAACTAGAAACCCCTAGATTTCAAATTTTACCAATTATGGAACTTTAATCTTTGATGGCTTGTAATCAATAAGGGTTTTAGAGACTTAGTTACACTTTCTAGATTAACAAGATAAATCTTCAATACAATGTTGATGAAGTGTGTAGCTTGAATCACATTTGAGATCTTCCCATTTATCTCCCCTACACAATATGCTAAGTTCGTGAGAACTCTCGATATCACAAAATCCTAACTAACATACCAAAAGAAACAACTAGCCAAAAAAGGAACAAGAAGGGGAATTTAACCAAGACTCTCTTGTTTCCTATCTCAAGGACATTAAATTAAGAATGTCTATATATAGATGAGAAGACTAAAGAGAGGACCGATAAGGAATGTTTGAATACTAGCTCCAATAGGATTCAAAGCTTGTATAGTTATCTCATTACTCCTTTGACTTCATACTAATTATAATTTAATCTAATATTAAATTACAATTGCGCATTAATACTTAAGGTTCTTATATTTATGCCACAAATAAATTAAATTCATTATAGCTTAACCCCTTAACCTACCATTTATTACATGTTACCCGTCCATGATTAAACATCCATAACCATTTGGTTTATTATCGACTTCTTTGATTATTTCTTAAACTACTTGAGTACTTAATTTATCTAATTGATCATTATGTAATAATGTAAACTTAGAGTGATCCAATCTCTAGATCTATTTCACTCAGATTCCTAGAATCACCAAGCTTGGTTTTCCATGATCAATTTTTATAAATTAAACTCAAGAGAATGTCTTCCGTTATATAGAGTTGCATACATTCTATCTTAAAAGTACATGTTTTCACAATCTAGAATCTCAATCATTCAATTCACCAGGGTATTGATATCTGAAGAACCTCACTAATAAATGAATAAAGTCATTTAGATATGCATTTGAGTGCACTAGTTTCTTAAGATTAAGAGTACATATAACATGATAGCAATGAGAAATCCCAATGATTGTAATTATTAAGATATGATACTCATTAGTCCTTGTGCAATACACTCCAAATGTACCTACTACATTAGTTCGAGATCCAACCTCAATAATAAAGACTACCTATTTCACTCAACATAGGAATTAATGCATTGTAGTTATACAGATGAAGTGTCCAACTTTGTTAACAATCATGAATATTATCGTTAAGTTGTTAGGAACTCGTAACATTGTAAACTAATAGAATATGCAATTAAACATTTATTAATGAAAGAATAAACTTTCACAATATTGTTGGAATAAAAACATGCTTTCAGGGTACAATCCTAATACTAATCAATCCCTAGACTTTGGAAATTATCACCTTCATGTGCTTCACTTCCAAGTTTACTATTGATCCACCACACTGAATAGTGATTTTTCAGGCTTTACCCATAGTTTAATGTTAGTTCATTAGACCGAAGTAAGTTATTGTGACTCGATTCTGACGGTTAAATTAAACTAAGACCTAAGTCACCAGGTTCAAGTAATAAAAGTTTCCAACATGTCCATTGATCATTCTATTTCCAAAGGTTCACTTGAAGGTATGCATGTCATTCCAATTCATATTCTATACAATTCTCAACAATGTAGTTTAATCAAACCCATTGTTCCCCACAATTGCCATTTTTTATACTACAAATCAATTCTCAAGTCCTAAGGTATATGAAGGAGTCATAATTCATAAACAGAATATCGACACATGACATCTTAGAAATAATATTTAAGCATGGTTCATACATTGTCTCCAATAATATACATCATCATTGCAATTCACCATGAAAATATAATAAATAATATAACTAAAAAGTCATTAAATAAGCATGATATTCAATATGGCAAGTAAAATGATAAAAATAGTGGCTTGATGGGTTTGGCATGGGTACAAGATGGCATAGGCAAAGCGTGGGCACAAAATTGTATTCTTTTGGGGCACGAGAATGTTGGTCTAGTTGGTGCATGCACGATATTGAATTCTCGTAGGCACGAGAATGTTTTTCAAAATGGAATGCACGTGACAAAGAATTTAAGTAAAAATTTGGGTTTATATTAGTTCGTGCTTTAGGCTCTGTTTCATATTTTAGGCTTTCAATAGCCAATATAAAATTCATAATTGACACTAAAGTCTCAAAATCCACCCCATGGTTGTAAGATTAACACAATCCAGGCATTGATCTGCATCTAATAAAACAAATTTAATATGAATGGACTGAATTATAAGATCACAACTTATATACATATATGTACGTACGAAGAAGAACACATGCAACCAATGGGATTCATAATCTTACCTTTAAAGCAAGCTCAAAAAAGCCCAAAACTGTAATAAAAATGATGATGTTGTTAGTCAATACTTGACCTTCTTCTTCTCCTCTTTTCTTTTTTTCTTCTTGTAAGTGAAAAATCAAAAAATGAATATATTAAGCGAGTTAGATTATATGCACTATCATTGATGAAAAGTAAATTAAGTGATTTGGGTCAAATCTAATTGGGCTAATAAGTGATTGGGTAAAGATGTGTATGGGTTCAAAATTTAAATCTCTTGATTTTAAGTCCCATACTTGTCCAAAATGTGTAATGAAATTTAAATGGACTAAACATAACATTATATTAAGCCCAAATAATATTCTAAATAATCCTTTTTAATCCCTATTTAATCCAAATAAAAATAGAATTATGAAAATAAAATCTTACGATATTATAATACATATGAGAAAAGTTGAGATTTCTTGATGAATTCATGATTATTTAATTAAGCATGCTTGTGAGTTATTTACTTGCTATTGATTTTCTATTATTGGATTTGAGAATTGTGCATATGAATTGGGGTGTTTGGAGTCCCTTTTTGTTCAATAATAATTAATCTAGATATAATTGACTTTTTTTAAAAAAAAAAAGAAAAAGAAAATCAAATTTTTTAAGAAATGAAACCCCTGTACTCAAGCATTATTTAGTAAATGTTATATCCTAATTCATTAAGGTTGTATTTGAATTCTACCTTTTATTTTTTATTTTACAATTTTATATTTTAAGAATATTGGAAAAAGCATTTATTTTGACATTTAATACTTTTTGTGTTTTCAGATTTTTTTTTTTTTATTTTGGGTAAAAAAAAAAGGGCTTAAAACAACTTTTGGAAAATTTACATTTTTTGCATAAAACTAATTGTTAATTTTCTAAAATAAGTTTTGGAAACATGAGTAACCAAAATGCGTTTTGAGTTATCATTTTTGTTTTTAAACATACAAAATGAAAAATGGGCCGAAAACAAGTATACCAAATGAACGCTAAGTTTACATATAGATTATCATGGATTATTTATATTCATGAGTTTTTAATATATTGTGATGAATATTTTTAATATTAAAGGGATGTATAATTGAGCATATTATGTACATTGGACTGGAGTTGTATCATTTGATTTTTTATGATTGGCCGAGGAAGACTTATTATTGATATAATATAATCATAACGAATTATTGAAAGGCTATGTGATTTATCATTATCACTCGAGAATGGGAACTTTTATGAGATGTAGACTTTCTATTAGCTAAATAAAAAAATGTGTAATTGGTGGATTCACGTGTAGTTAATTATCACGTGATTGTTATAAGGTATAAAGTATTGTGATTGGTGACCCCACTTGCTTTCTTAAGTGTTACCTATTCAAGAATAATGTTCAAGATAGATAAAGATTAGAATTACATGAATGTCATTCCAATCCTTTATTCATATGTACAAAGTTTTTGATATGGATTACTGTGTACTATTAAGCATGTATACTTGTGCACTATTAAGCATGTACATTTATGCACACCCTACACTGTTTTACATACCGAGCTTCGAGTTCACATCTTCTATATCACAGGTGACCCCTTGAGAATTAGGACCGATCAATTGAAGCTTAGCTAAAGGTAATTAGTTTGACTAAGAGATTGTGTTCCATCCCATTTTATTTATATTGCTATTTTATGTGACCCAAAGTAGATATTTCAAATTTTTTTTAGGATTTGTTTAATCTGTGCCTAATAACCACAAGACCAATCATTACTACTTTACATTTTTTATTAGATTTGACAAGTTTTAATGTAATTTTTATTAATGACAAGTCTAATCCATTTTATTAATGGGAAAATATTAATGACTTATCACGTGCCCAATGGGCACATGTCCCTTTATATTATTATTATTATCTTAATTAAGTTGTATTTGTGGCTTACTACATGAGATTATATTTTATTGTGATGTGTAAGTTATTGTGGCTGGATAGACCTTATTTGGTGGTGCTTAAATGGCAAGCTATTATATAATATACTATTATTTTATATGAGAATGATAGATGATGTATGTAGAACACTGTTCTGTATTATTTGTATGACCATACAAGCTGACTTGAATGATGTTTGAGTGGTCATTTTTTTGACTTAAATATCTAGGTTGGATGGCAAAGGAAAATTGGAACTAACTTGAACCGAATTAAAATTTAATCCAAATTTAAGTAACGTCAATAAAAAAATGACCACGCAAACATCATTCAAGGTAGCTTGTATGGTTACATATAATGAGTAATATTTTGTTTGCATGTAAAGAAGTAAAAGTAAAACATATTTAACATCACTCTCTTATCAAATATATAGATATGTTGTTTTCAATTTATGTTTGGTTTTGTTTTCAACTTATGTCTGGTTTTTCATTCACATGTATAAAAAAAAAAAATTGTTTCTAAATAAAAATTCATGAAGAATAAAAAATTAATTTTTTGGAAAAATTATCTTTTTCTTAAGGGGCAATTGCCTTTATACTTTTTGTACTTGAGGTAAAAATTATTTACATCCTTATTTCTTGCTACTGTGGATTAATATCTCATGTACTCTTACCTAAAATGCAATATTAGATAGGTTCCGGTTAAGTAATAAAAATATATACTTACCCTCTTTTTTTCCACTACCATTTTATATCTCCTCTATTTTACCATTTTTCTCTCTTAATATAGCTTTCATCATTACTGAAAGTTTTGAACAAATAAAATAATGTTGATCAACAAAGTGAGTGCAAACAAACAAATTAATCTAAAATGTAATCATCATTTGTGATTGTAGAATATGCAATCATTATTTGCGATTCAAAATGTAGAAAACACAAAATTTATGCAAAACTCATAATATATATATGTGTGTGTGTGTGTGTGTGTGTGTGTGTGTGTGTAAAATACAAATCAAAACTAGATTGAAGATTAGACAACCTGAACCTCCATTGATTAAAAAGCCCCCAACCCAAATTCTATATCTCAGTTTCGAGCAAAGTAACAAACCCAATCCCTACGATTCCCTTAACCTCCTGCTCTTGAAACCCCATTGGTTTAAGGAAAAAAAAAAACTAACAAAATTGTACAGATGTAGATGAGAAAATGTGACTTTGGTGAAGATTTAATTAGACAGTCTAGATTAGTTGCTTTTTTATACATGCATATATAATTATGTAATTTTTATGTCTAAGAACCTTGGTGACGTCTCCGAACCTCACCAAAAAACGATTTAAAAATTATTAAGTGTAGATTTGATGCAATTCACGTTGTCATTACAGTTGCTTTAATCTTATTTTGTTTGTTTTCACAAAGCTAATTCTTAGAGAAGATATGATAGTTCTTTGATCTCTACATATATATATATACACTCACATAAACACATAAGATTATGTTTGTCTATGCACACACATATAATATAAGCTAAAAATTTTCTTCTTTATTTCTATATATATTTTTTATAGCTCAATGTATCTAGGTGAACTTGCGTGCATCACGACTACTCCCTTGGGTCCTAGAGTTATCGGTCGGATAAGTCTCTATTTGCCTAAGATTTTTGTTAGAGAAAGATTTCAAACACTGATTGATTTGGGTTTCTCATTTCCTAAGCTCTAACCATGGCTAACTCACCAACCACTTATGTTTTTATACTTTTTGTTTCAGAAACTTTTAAATGGTTTATTTCTTATGATAGTCCAATTAATTTATTTTTTAAAATGAAAAGTTGAGATATTATGAACATAAGAAAGATCGAAAGATAAAAGATGGTTTAAGAAGAGAATATGTTACAAATTTAAGAATCTAGAATAACATCATAATGCATTTTCGTCTGGCACCATTTTTTTTGGATGAAAACTAGACACTTGCGCTTTTAATGCGCGTGTTCTCAAGCATAGTAAAATTTAAAAGTTTCGTCCAACTTTACACTTTGAATATGAGTACAGGGGATATTAGTGCACAACAATGAAGTACATGAATGTAAGTGATTTTCACTCCAAGTACAGGAGTATAAAAACAATTACCCCGTTTTTAACATGTATAATTTTTTTTCTTAAATTTGTATAATTTTTTTTTTATGAATATGTATAACATGCCTAAAATTTATCAAAAAAAAAAAAAATTGATAGGAAAAAATCATATCACGAGAAAAATTGATTTTTTGGTTCAGAAACTGATTGTTATAATATGGTATGAATAATAACAAATATAAATTAGCCTAATTAGTTTTAATTGTTTATATTTATTTACTAAGAATTATCCGTGCCTAAATGCACGAAAAGATAATTGGTAAAAAAAAAAACTAAAATGTAAATTTGTACAATTATTAAAAAGTTTATTATATTTTTAAATATATTTTAGAGAGTAAGAATCAATCGAGTTTGACTATTGAGAAACTGATGGGTTGGTGTAGTAGGCGGAGAGAGATGAGTGATACAAAAAAAAAAAAAGAAAAAAAAGAAAAAACCAAAATGAAGAGAAAAAAGTAATCTAAACCATTAAACAAATTGAATAGTTGAAAATATCTCGGTAAGTTTCGTTATTATATAGATGTAACAAAGAATGTGCAAGTGTTTAGAAATGTCCATTTAAAAAATATTAATTTATTTAAACAAAAATTATCAAATTTTTAAAAATATTTATATAAAAAAACATTTAGGAAAATATTCAAGAAAATATGAAGAGATTAAAAAATTGTGTTTCCATAAGAAGTGACAAAAAGACGACTAAGGTAAAAATATAAAATAATCCAAATTATTAAATAAATTCAACGAATAAAAATAATTATGAACATCTTTGTGATATTTTAACCTATTAAGGGTCTGTTTGGTAAAAGTGTTAGTTTTTAGTTTTTATGTTTAGTTTTTAGTTTTTGTATTCAATTTTTTTAATTTTTAATTTCATTATCATAGTAAAAAAAAAAAAACGTGAAAAGACATTTGGTAATAATAGCTGATAGTTGGTAATTATAGTTGTTAACTAAACAAATTCAATAAATTTAATCATTTTAATTATATTAATTACTAAAAATAATTTAATCCAAAAAAATACAATGTATCACACATAATTTATTGTAATTATTTTTTAAAAAATTTAATAAAATATATTTTATGTTAATTTGAATTTATTAATTAATTATTTTAATTATATTATTTTTTTCAATATAATTTAATTCACTAAAAATAAAATATATTCAATAAAATTTAATTTTATTATTTATTAAAAATAATTTATATTAAGTTATTTTTGTGCTAACTTAATTAATTCTATATTAATTAAATATTAATTTAATTTAAAATTAATTAAAATGTACTAATTTTAATTACATTTTCATTAAAAATTATTTAATTCAAAAACATAAAACGTAATAAATATAATTTAGTATATTATTTTTTAGAAATTATTTAATGAAATATATTTATATTAATTTAAATAATAAAATTTAACTTTAATTAATATTATTTACTTAATTATTATATTTACTATATAATTTAATTTTTTAAGTTAATTATTGATAAATTTAATTATTAATTAAATTGTATTTTAAATGTTTTTGTATAAATAAAAATATATTATTCATTTAATGGATTAACATATTTTATATATTAATTAAATATTTTTATTATTATTTAATTTTATATATTAATTAAATATTTTTATATTAAATAATAATATATTTGGCGGTGATCGGAGATGAGTGGGAGATAGTGGTAGCAGTGGTAGATGGTAGTCAGATGTTGGTGGCGATTAACGAGCGATGATGATTAATGGTTTTAACTGATAGTTGTTGTATAGGAAAATGAAAACTAAAAACGAAAACTTGAGAAAATATATTTTTTATGTTTTCATAATTTTTAAAAATTTTGAAAATAGTTTTTATTTTTTGAAAATTGGAAACTAAAAACAAATTTTCCAGGCGAGTTTTTGTGTTCAGTTTTAAAAAAAATAAAAACAAAATAAAAAAATTGAAAACGAGATGATTACGGGGTGTAAACAACGAAAATTCAAACCGGGGAAAGGAGTTTAAAAGACGTCCGGTCCGATTCGTCTTTTTTTTTGTGGTAATTACCGGTTCGGTTCGTTATAGAGAAATCCGCGGAAGAGCAATCGCCCTCAAGCTAGGGTTTTCGGTACTGTGAGCTCTGTGATACATTTCTTTGTCTTTGTAAGATATCCTCGTCTCTCTCTCTCTCTCATATATATATATATATATATATATTATGCATATGCATTTGCATTATATGTTTGTGTGATTTGGTCCATCGTTTTTTTACTTTTCCCAGTAAACTCCAAATGCACATTCCCTCTGTTTAGAAAACGAGGGAAAATAGAAAGTACATAACCTGCTTACCGTTTCCATTTTCTTATGATACGGTTCTTTGCGAAAAAATGAGGAACTACCGCTTCCAATCGGATTTTTGAAGTTTTAGTACCTTAAAACTCGTTTATTGGTAGCAAGAAAAGTGATTTAAGTGGATTGTTATTCTGGTTTTTTGTTGAAGGGCTTGTGGGTTGCTTGTTGAAGAGAATGGCTTCAAC
>QLOD02000029.1:20224199-20253373 GCA_003260245.2 Sideroxylon spinosum | reverse complement strand
GACTATAGTGTCTTAGCCTACACTAAGTCTAAACATTACAGAACTCTGTTTTGACTATGGATTTGCCAACTTTACAAATTTGTCCCTAACAATTGCGATAAGCTAGTATTAGTAAACATACATAAACCACTTGTAGCTATGCATTTATTGCACTTTGTGCATGCACCTTAGGTCGTGTAGGATTGTTCAGTCCATTTTGCATACACAACCTCAACCTTCGAAAGAATTCATTGAGTTTTCATTGACTTCATCCTCTACATCATCTACACCACAATCCCCATCATCAACATTGATTTCTATTAATTTAGCAGCACTCGTGGAAAACTTGGGAGGTGATGAGCAAGGTGGCCAAGAGGCCGTCGCTCCTTTAGATGCACGACCATTGCGAGAATTATTGCATCCCGTGTGACAAACCACCCCTTCTTGCATAATCCTTCCTCTAAATTAGAGTAGTTTCACTTTCAAGCCTGGTACAATACAATTGTTACCCACATTTAATGGCATGGACTCGGCAAAACCATATACATAAAGAGTTTGAGGATGTGTGTACCACTTGCATGGACCAAAACGTTAGTGAAGACACAGTAAGGCTACGGTTGTTCCATTTTCCTTGAGGGATAAAGCCAAAATATGGCTTAATTCCTTGAAACCTCGCTCCATTAGAACATGGAGGGAAATGCAAGCGAAATTTAAAAAAAAAATAATTTCCAGCTCATAGAACTTTAATGATGCAAAAATAAATCATGAATTTGCATGTCAACTGGGAGAGTCTTTTTTTCATGCATGGGAGAGGTTTACGGACTTATGTAATGCATGTCCTCATTATGGATTCCCAATTTGGCGGTTGTGTAGTTTTTTCTATGATGCATTACCCTCTGAGCATAAACAGTTAGTGAGTACCATGAGTAATGGTCAGTTTCTGGATAAGACGACTGAATAAGCATATGAGTTTTTGGAGGAGTTGGCTGAAAATACCAAATCTTGGGAGGTAGCATCACCCTCACACTTAGAGTCCAGAGGAGCCCAACCACAATCTAGCGGGAAACTAAGGTTGAATGAAAATGATGATTCAAGTGCTAGGATTGCTACCCTCACTAGGAAGATAGAGTTACTTGAGACTAAGAAAGTGAATGCGGTGAGTAAGAGGGAAGTGCGATGTGTTACATGTGAGGTGTCGGATCATAGCACAGAAGATTACCCCATAGTCCCTGCTTTCAAAGAAGTTTTATATGGGCAAACTTCAAATACAAACACCTCACATATGTTCCTTAAATAATACCAAGCCAAACTCAAACTCAATCAGGGCCACCTCCCCTTCCTAATCAGTATCATCCTGGGTTAAGAAATCATCCCAGCTTTCCATGGAGAAATAATCCATCTAGTGCACCTTATCCTCCACATTTCAATCCAAATCTTTCTCAAGGTCAACTACAAGGTCCATCTTCTAGTTCCTTCCAACCTCAGTATAGGAAGTCATCATTAAAAGATACTCTTCAATAGTTCATGCAAGGTCAAATTGGTATTAACAATCAAACTGCTAAGAACCAAGAGCAAACCAATAGAGCCATTGAGGATATTACGAACCAATTAACCAAGCTCATTCAGAGTCAGAGTCAGCTGAAAAGGGTAAATTACCTTCGCAAACCATTCAAAACCCTCAAGGACAAGTTCATATGGGTGAGACTTTAGGTGAGAAATCAACCCATGAGCATGTGCAAGCAATTACCATCTTGAGGAGTGGGAAGGTAGTTGAAAAACCAGATGATCCAAGGTTATTGAGAGTTAATGAGAAAGAAGGGATGATATATGGTGAGAAAGGAGAGAGTAGTGAACAAGGTGAGAGTAGAATAGAACAAAATTTGAGTGATGATGATGGGAGAGGGAGAATTAATGATGACATCGAAGAATTGCAGAGAGATGAGTGAAAAAAAAAAGAACAAGGTTGAGGAGAATAAGGATGAGAATAAAGAGAGAGAACAAGTTGTAGGTTTCCAACCCCAACCGCCTTTCCCAAGTTGATTGAATAAGTTGAAAAAGGAGTTATTGAATTCTGAAATCTTTGAGGTGTTCAAGCAAGCAAGGATCAATCTACCCTCATTAGATGCCATCAAATAGATTTCATCTTACTCTAAGTTCTTAAAAGACCTTCGCACGGTCAAGAGGAGGGTGAGTGTCAAGGAAAAAGCTTTCATGAGCAGAACAACTGAGTGCCATTCTTCAATATAAGACCCCACCAAAGTATAATGACCCAGGGTGCCTTATCATAGCGTATGTCATAGGTGAGCATAAGGTGAAACAAGCTCCATTAGACTTAGGGGCTAGTGTCAACCTTCTCCCTTACATCGTGTATCAACAATTGGGTTTGGGGGAGCTTAAGCCGACTAGAGCAACTTTGCAATTAGTTGATAGATCAGTTAAGATTCACAGGCTCATTTTGGAGGATGTACTCATTCAGGTTGATAAGTTTTGCTATCCTGTGGATTTTATTATCTTGGACACTCAGCCTACCCCTCAAGGTTCCATTCCACCAGTTCCTGTCATTATAGGAAGTCCATTCTTAGCAACCACTAATGCTCTCATATGTTGTAGGAATGGTCTTATGGAAATCTCCTTTGGAATTTAACAACTGAAATGAATATTTTTAGAGTCACTTGGCAACCCATGGGAGAAGAGGAGGACATAAGAGAGGTGGATTTGGTTCAGAAAATTACAAAGGAATATGTTGAGAGGGAGTTTATTGGGGATCCTTTGGAAAAAGCATTGACATTTGGGGAAGGAAAGGATTATAATAATGAGGTTGATGATGAGGATGTTTTGGAGGTGTTGAGTTGGTTAGATAGTGCACCTGTCATGTCTATAGAGCAATCTAACCAATCTTCAGAGAACCTTACTCCAACCACAGTCAACCCTGAAATTTCCATTGTCAAGCCACCCAAGCCTGATTGGAAACCCCTTCCTAGTGAGCTTAAGTATGCATTTTTAGGACAAGAAGAGTCATACCCAGCGGTTATATCTTCCAAGCTTACTAGAGACCAAGAAGAAAAGTTAGTCGAGATGTTGAAAGGACACAAGAGGGCTCTAGGTTGGGCAATTATAGACCTTCATGGGATTAGCCCACTCATTTGCACACACTTTATCTACTTAGAAGATGGGGCTAAACCAGTGAGACAACCTCAGAGGAGGTTGAATCCTAACATGAAGGAGGTAGTTAAAGGTGAAGTCCTAAAGCTCCTAGATGCCGGGATCATATATCCCATTTCTGATTCTCAATGGGTGAGTCCTACCCAGGTTGTTCCAAAGAAGTTTGGAGTTACGGTTGTTAAGAATGAGAGCAAAGAACTTGTGCCCACTAGGATTCAAATAGAGTGGTGCATGTGCATTGACTACAGGAAGTTAAATGTCGTAACTAGGAAAGACCATTTTGTTTTTCCCTTCATTGATCAAGTCTTAAAGAGGCTAGTAGGACAGCCATTCTATTGCTTCCTTGATGGGTATTCTGGTTATAACCAAATCGAGATAGCTCTTGAGGATCAAGAAAAGACGACCTTCATATGCCCTTTCGGTACGTTTGCCTACCAGCGCATGCCTTTTGGTTTGTGTAATGCGCCCACCACATTTCAAAGGTGCATGATGAGTCTTTTTAATGACTTTGTGGAAAATTTTTTAGAGGTACTCATGGATGATTTCACGGTGTATGGGAGTGATTTTGAGACGTGTTTGAGGAATCTAGAAAAAGTGTTAACTTAGAATCTAGAAAAAGTGTTAACTATGTGTGAAGAGAAGAACCTAGTTTTGAATTGGGAGAAATGTCACTTCATAGTGACATAAGGTATTGTCCTAGGCCATGTTGTTTCCTCTAGGGGTATTGAAGTAGATACGGCTAAGGTAGAAATCATCCAAAAGCTTCCAACCCCTAGATGTGTGAAAGATGGGAGATCATTTCTTAGCCATGTAAGGTTTATAGAAGGTTCATTGCCTCTTTTAGTGCTATCACCCGACCATTGTGTAACCTTTTAGCACATGATGTACCTTTTGATTGGAGCCCTGAGTGTTAGGCTGCATTTGATAAGTTGAAGGGGTTACTCACCTCAGCCCCTATCATTCAGACACCTGACTGGACATTGCCTTTTGAGTTGATGTGTGATGCCAACGACTATGCCACTGGTGCAGTCTTGGGCCAAAGAAAGGATAAAAGACCCTATGTATTATACTATGCCAGTAAATCCCTTAGTGACTCCCAAAAGAATTACACCACAACTGAGAAGGAGTTATTGGCGATAGTATATGCGTTAGATAAGTTTAGGTCTTACTTGGTTGGCTCACATGTCATAGTCTACATTGATCATGCTGCCATTAAATACCTTCTTACCCAACAAGACTTAAAGCCTAGGCTGATTAGATGGATTTTACTGCTTCAGGAGTTTGATTTAGAGATTAGGGATAAAAAGAGGGCAGAGAATGTGGGGGCAGATCATCTTTCTAGACTTCATCAATAAGACTTGACAGCTTATGACCCTCCCATTAATGAGACCTTTCTAGATTAAAAGTTATTTCTTGTGTCTACCATTGAGTCTTCTCAGGTTCCTTGGTATGCTGACATGGCCAACCACTTAGCTTCAGGAGTGACACCTTCTTATTGGACTACTTTGGATAAGAAGAAATTTTTTAGAAATATCAAATTCTTTTTCTGGGATGATCCTTATCTTTTCAAGTACTGTCAAGACCAAGTCATTAAAAGGTGTATTCCTGATAGTGAGTTTCAGAGCGTGATGAGATTTTGTCATACCTTGGCATGTGGTGGTCACTTTTTAACCAAAAAGATGGTGGCCAAGATCTTACAATGCAGGTTGTACTGGCCCACTATGTTTAGGGATGTTCATGCTTTTTTCCTTGCTTGTGATAGATGTCAGAGGCTTGGAGGCCTAACTAGGAGGAATCTGATGCCATTGCAGCCCATATATGTCTTGGACATCTTTGAATGCTAGGGAATGGACTTTATGGGGCCATTTTTGAACTCATTTGGCTATGAGTAGATTCTGGTGGCTGTGGATTATGTGTTCAAATGGGTATAGGCTATTCCCACTAGAATTAATGACCATCGGGTAGTGATTAAATTTTTGAAAGAAAATGTGTTTTCTCAATTTGGCATGCCTAGAGCTATGATCAGTGATAGAGGAACACATTTTTTCAATAGACCTATAGGATTGGTAATGAAGAAATACGGGGTAGTTCACAAAGTGGGGAGAGCCTATCATCCCCAAACTAATGGTCAAGTCGAAATAGCTAATACGGAGATAAAGAGAATAATTGAGAAAACAGTAAACCCAAATAGGAAGGATTGGTCTTTGAGGCTAACTGATGCTCTTTGGGCATACAGAACGGCATATAAGACCATTTTGGGTATGTCTCCCTATAGGTTAGTTTATGGGAAGGCTTGTCACTTGCCTGTAGAGATGAAGCACAAGGCATACTGGGCCATCAGACACTTTAATGAGAACAAAGATGAGTCAGGCATTCAAAGGAAATTAGAATTGAATGAATTGGTGGAAATTAGGTATGATGCTTATGAGAATTCAAAGGCCTCCAAGATCACCATGAAAAGTTTACATGATTTGAAAATTTTTGAAAAACATTTGTATGTTGGACAAAAGGTTCTCTTATACGATTCGAAGTTACATCTTTTCCCTAGGAAGTTAAAGTCAAGGTGGGTTAGACCTTACATCATTAAATCCATGATAGAATTTGGAGTTTGTGACATTGAAAATCCTTTGGATGGATAGCAATCGCAAGTGAACGGCTATAGATTAAAACCTTACCTTGAAAATTTTGTGGATGAAGTGGAATCTTAGGATTTGGAGGACCTATATCCATTTGAATACTTAAAATATTTGGATCAATGAATAGATGTTGATTAGGAGTAGCGTTCCAGTTTGGATTCCCTTTTTCTTTTATTTTATGCAATTTTCATTCATAATTTGATTTCCTATCTTGCTTTTAATCTTTACTAGTTTTGATGATTTTAGATTGACAGTGTTATCTAAGTTGGGGGAAAGCAAGGAAGGAGATTCAATTCAGGTGATATCATTTGTGTGCATCAATTCAGGTATTTTTACAAAGATTTTGATTGCTTAAAGTAACTTCCTTCCCATATTTTCTAATGACTTGACTACATATTTTCACATTGGGGACAACGTTCAATTTAAATTGGGGGGGAGGCAACCATGTTCATAATTGTAATTCGTGTATTGGGTTGATGTTGCATATTGTGATTCATTTTGAGCATGAATGTTTAGTTTCTTTTAGTTAGGATATATATAAAAAAAAATTTGATTTTTTTGGGGAAATTTTTGCATTTTGTTTTGGTTAATTTTAGGAAAATTGGGTCTTTTTGGTTAATTTCTTTTGTAATTAGTGGTTTAAAGAGTTTTAGTTTTGGTGACAAGTCAATTTAGTTTTTATGAACTTTGCCAAAAGGAGGTAGGATATAGAGTAGAACTGCATTGATACAGAATTGTTAGAGCCTTTATTCGTACCATAATACCGTTTGAACCTTTGTTTGAACCAACAGGCAGACAGTAAATTGTTCGAACCTTGGTTCGAACCTTAGTCAGCAGATTATTTGTTCATAACTTTGTTCGAACCAATAGCTTATTTGAACCCTTATTCGAACCTTATTCGAACCATCGGGCGATCTTAGCGGCTTATAAATAGGACACTTTGAAATTTTTAGGGCTCATTTCTTTTTGGTTTTAGCACTGGTACGAATGAAAGAGTGTCAACCTGGAAGATTTGGTGTTTGATTTTCATTCCGATTAAGAGGGGCTCTTCAAATCAATTATAAGTTTCAATTAAGCTCTGGAAGCATTACGGATTTAACTTTCCAACAGTTCAACCTAACCTTAAACAGCGAACCGATGTAGGGTTTCAACTCTTTTCACAATTTAGATTTTGTTGGGAGTTGATTAGGGGAGATTATTGGTTAGATTGAAGTGAAGGAGATGTTTGATTTGTTGTTGATTTATAGCTTGTTATTTGGTGAAACTTGAAGTGCCAATTGGTTATCTGAGAATTTGAGGAACTGAATTGATTTTGAACTAACCTGAAAATGAATCCACCACAGAAAGTGTATGAGAAGAAGAGGATGGAGAAAGGAAGTAGTTCAAATCCTAGGGAATCAGTTGAACTTATTCAAAAAAGAACCAGAATTCAAACTCCAGGTTCAATCCAACCCAGTGACACACCACCTATACACCACACTCGACCCAGTTCCCAAACCACCCCTGAATTTGCACCAACTACTCATTCTGAATCACAACAAGACATAGCTATTGAGAATATCATGCAATTGATTGAAGAATTGCATGAAGGAGATGAGAATTTAGAAAGAGAAGAAACTAAAAAGGAAAATGAGGCTGAAGAGGAAGGAGGGAGTGACCTTTATGATGACTTTAAGTTTTCAAATTGAAGAGCTGAGAAGAATTTCAAGAAGCATTAGAGGAAGAGGTTTGTAATTGTTGAATGGGGAATGAATTTAAGTTATTTTAAGATTGAAGAATTTAGGTTAAAGTAGAATTTTGAGAAGAAGGGATAGACTAAATGAGCTCAGTTTAGTGGAGTAGCTGTGGTTCCCATTGTGCAAGAGTTCTATGCTAATATGATTGGGATTCAGCATGAAGGGAAGGATTGCTTGGTGACCAAGGTGAGAGGGATATATTTTATGATTTATCCCAAAACTGTAAGGAAATTTTTTGGTCTAAAAGAGGAGAAGCACCCTCAATTTCCATTACCAGAAGAAGAAGCACTAGAAAAAAATGATTTGGCCAAGATCTTGACAGGAAAGCCTAACGCCGAATGGGGTCATAAGAAGAAAATGGCAAAGAACAGGTTGACTTCAAGGTCAATTCATTGCACTTTCTGGCTAGCTCTTAGCTGAACCCAATTCAAAATACCTCTGAGATAAGTTATGAAAGAGGGTTGCTCCTTTATGCCATTGACAAGGGTTTGAGAGTGGAGTTGGGATAGATTATTTGGGACAACATCCCTACACTTTTCAAGACAAAGAAAGGACTGGGTGGGCTGCCATTTGCTGGTTTCATCACTAAATATGTGTGTAAGAAGAAGGTTAATTCGGAGCTTGGGGAAAAAGTTGTAAGACCTTTGGGACCAATCAGTTCTTCTTCCCATGAGAGAAGTGCAAGTCACAGAAAAGGAAAAGAATGGACCAATACTGAGGAATTATTGGAAAAGATGAATGAAAAATGGAATGAAGTGAAAGTGAAGATGGGAGAGCTTAGAGATGATCAGTATTTCATCAAGCAAGAACTAAAAAGCCAAGAGAAGAGAATTATGGCCATGGAGGCTAAGATAGATTTGCTACTAGCTGCTGAAAACGTTTGGAATCCATCATTGTCATCTAAAGATCCTCCTTCTGAGTCTTAGATTCTAGGAGCTGTTTTGTTTTGTCACCAAGATTAGGAGTTGTCGTTCTTTTTGGGTTTTAGACAGTTTTTGTTGTTTTTGTTTTAGGTCTTATTGACTTTTGTTAAACTTTTGACTTGAGATCACTGATATGTTCTGCTGCTGAATATTAATTGTGAACCTTTGAACATCTGAATTAAAATGAAATAAATGAATTTGTTTTTCAGTTCATAATTTGACTCAAGGCCTGTACATGGTTGATTGATGTTCATTTTTGAAAGGTTCTTGTGTTTGATTCCTTGGGCATTGAATGTTTATATAGATTTCATAATTTCAACACATTTGAAATTTCTTGGAATTGAATTTGAATTGAGGGATTTTGTGCATATGAACTCTTAGGACATAAGTTTAACTCAAGAATGTATGCATTGATTCTCAATAAATGGAGAAAAATTTGTGGGATTTGAGCCTTTAGCCTTTGTGTTAGAGTGATTGAAGTTACTCTTACATGTTTTTCACATTCACATTGTTTCACTAGCTCTCATTACTTGTTTTGAATTCATAAGCATGAGGGACACATTAACTTGAATTATGAACATTAGGGTGAATGTATCAACTAAATTGAACCTTTGGAAGTGAAGTAGGCAATTCTTGTATTTGTTGAGCCTTATTGACTTTTCCTTTTAAATTCATCATCCTTTGGAACCAAGTTGAGCCATTAATGAATGAACTCATGATTCTTTTGGAGCTTTAACAACACCTAACCTTTATATGATGTTAACAACCTACCCAAGTGCCTTGGTAGTGTACAAGTTAAAAAAAAATGAGAAAGGGAAGAGAAGAGAAAAGTAATGAAAGGATATGTCTCATAATGCAAGCACACATAAAAAATAAAAATAAAAAAATTCAAAGGGAAATATGGTGAAAGTGATTCGAATAATGGGAAGAGAGGGATTAAATTACACAAACAAGGCACTCTTTGAATTATCCCATCCCTTCTTTGGTCCCATATTTAACCCTTTAGGCCCATTACAACCTAATAAAGACCTGACTGATCTAAGGAGTTAATTGAGTTGCAACAGAAGTTTTTAATGTGAAATAATTCAATGTTCTCATTGTTATGGATTATTCTTTTCATAGAGCTACACCAAGTTGAGAATTCATTGAATTGTATCATTTTTGACTTAAGGAAGATTCTTATTTGAATTTGCTTTACACTTACTCTTTATAAAAGAATCTTCCAAGACTGTTGTACCCAATTCTCAATTGATTGATGAGAGTATATCCTATGAGGATTGAAGTCAAAACTTGAGAGAATTTGTGTGCATGATTGAGTTGGATTTATACTCTAATGAAGGATTATGAGCATGATGAATTAGTTCATATTTCAAAACCTTGTGACGAATAGAGTGTTGTAATTATAAAAGTTCCATTTTGACTTTTGGTTGTCTTAAGGAGTTAAACCAGGAATTTTAAGAGAATTTACATTGAGATATCATGAGCAACTTTGAATTAGGTTAAGTACTGAAAAGTGAATTCTTGTTGAGCTAAATTGCTAGAGCCTAACAAACCTCAAGTTAGGGGGTGTGATTGTACTATGAAAAGTATAATTACAATCTTAATTTTTGGATTGATTAGGTGGATTTATAGTTTAAAAAGGTGAATAAATGTCTAAAAATTCACTTATGAGAAATTCTTTTGAATTGCAGGTGTTTGGGACTAAAATGACAGAAATTGGATCAAAATGGAAGATATCAAGAAAGTGGTTCGAACACAGGTTCAAACAGTCCATGTTCAAACGATGGACTGTTCGAACCTGTGTTCTAACCACAGTGGCACATGGAGGAAGTAGTAGAGAAAATTGGCTAAGTATGAAGAAACTGGTTCAAACCCTTGCTCGAACCACTACTCGTTTGTACCATGGTTAGAACAACAGAAGCCAATGCAGACAACCAAGTGAGGAAATCGACTAAGGCAAAAATGTTCGAACCTTTGATCGAACCACATGTGGTTTGAACCATGGTTCGATTAATAGAAAGGTCACCTGCATTAAAAGCATGAAAATTTTCTAAGTCTTGGAATCTGGTTCAAACCTTGGTTAGATTAACAGAAGCTGCACAAGGCTCAACTGGAGAAAAATTGACCAAGTGTTGGAACTTTGTTCGAACCCCTGTTCGAACCATTAGTTTGTTTGACCTATTCTGTGATGTAAGATTCTGCAATTCAGCTTTTAAGGAAGGGGCATAATTGTACTTTTTAGAACACATTATATAAATACCAGTGAGGTCGTTTGTAAAGGGTGGACGTATATTCATATTTAATTTTAGTTTCCATACATAGAGAAAAAGAGTTTTAGAGAGAGAAAGCAGATCAGCTTTCAATTCCTTCATTTCTTGCAACAAATTTTCAGTTTTATGAATGGATTTACTTTAATTTCTACTGTTTTCTCCTTCATTATGTTTGAGTAGACTTCTCGCTTGGATTCAAGGCAAGTCTCGTAGTTGATTTGTGAAAATTTCTATGTAATGAGCTTAATGTTGAATTTTCTTGTGCTAATAGAGCAATCTAGGTTTGATTTGAATTTATTATGGATTTTCGGGTTGAGATTTCTATCGAATTTCAATTTTGTATGATTTATGGATTTTACTTATGAATTTCTACTTAGAATTATCATGCAATGCTTTTGAGTTTGTATGGAGGTTGCTAATTTTAGAATTTGTATGTAAAAATCTATAGATTATGCATATCATGTGTTTGATTTAATTTCTCAGTCAGAGTTTGTTTTTAATTTCGATTTCAAATCAAATTTGGATTGTTCCAAAGTGTTTGTACAAAATTGCACAAACTCCTTTAACATAGAAGGGTTGGTTTGCCTAGAATCTAAGGTTTAGGGTTCATAATTGTGGCTATGAAAGAATTATACTTCTTTGACTTGGCTCCTAAGGTGATGTTATCAAAGAAAAGAGTATGGCATCAAAAGTTTTCAAAAATGGCCTATTATTAGTCTAAAGGCTAATAACATCTTTTTAGAGCTTCAATTTAAATGTACAAACCAAACAAAACACCTTGTGCATTGTATACCAAAGCAATCTAATGTAATGTAGCTAGAAATATATATATATATATATTTCTGAGATGAAAATAATTTTTCAGAGTTTATGTGATCTCTCTTCAAAGAAGGATAAGGCTCTAAAGTTCACAATATATAGGGTATTTTTGAATCTCTACCTATGTTTTAGTATACTTAGGCAATCAATTATCATAAACTCTACTCCTAAACACATTTTCATTATTACCGTTTAATTGGTAAATTTCTGTATGTTAGAAAAAAATTTATGCTCACTTTGAAATTTGCTCCTTTCCCAAAATCGAAATTAATTCATTAATTCTTTCACTAATCAATTATTATATTAATTTAAATTTTTAATTAGATTTGCTATGCTGATGCGTTTCTAATGCTACCCCCAACTTAAGATGCACATTATCTCTAATGTGTGAAAGTTAAAAATACATAAAAATGCATGGTGTAGAAATATGAATATGAGAAAGTTATCTAATGAGAAATATGAATATGAGAAAGTTATCTAACTTTACCTATTTTTTCTTTTAACATAATGTAGAAAAAATGTAAACATAATAATAAAAGTAAGTGAAATGTAGAAAGGGTAAATAGTACCTCATGGTAGAACAGTCACAAACGCAATCCTGCTCATCATAGTCATAATATTCTTCAGCATCAGTGATGTTCTCAAGTGGTGGCATATTATCACCAGAATCATACTCTATCGTAGTGGTATTATTTGAGTCTATAATAGATTCATAATCAAATGATGGGGCATCTGGCCATGCTGTAGCTGTATCTATCTTTACCCACTCCATTCTAACACATATTTCAAGGTCAGCCTCATACCATCAGTTAGCTTTCGACCACCGATGGGTCCTAAAATTAAAAATGGTGGGACATATAGTGGCAGGGGTAAAGTAATTACTATCTAATAAGAGCTCTTCAGGCCACATATCTAGGTTAGTCTCATAATCATAATTGACCATATGGCCCTATTGTTCATTTCTTATGTTTGAAATAGTGTTTTTCATACTGACCTATTCTTAAGAATACATGGAAATATGTAAACATGAAGCACAAAAGTAAAAATGAAAAAGTCATAATAAAAGCATAAAAAGAATGGAATATCAAAGTTATTACAACCCAAAATTAAGTAGTTACATGAGGTAATCATCATGTACAAAGAGTTTCAGGGATAGATAATTAATCTCTCAGTATAATCCACTAAACTTTTCTAGTGCAAAGGAAAGTAATATGCCAGTTAGAATAAGTATATAAGGTGTCATTGTAGCTTAGGGAATGGTGGCCGATATCCTGGAAACTGGGAAAAGAAGTGCTGCATCCACCTGCCCTACTCTTCTTGATTTCTTAATAATTATTATAGAACCCTGGTATTTTATTCATTACTGTATTCTAACTGGGAGATCCTCTCTGACAAATCACCAATAGTAGAATTTGTCTCATTTATCATGTCTGCTAGGTCTTCAATGGTGTAATTTGGGTCATGCTCCTCTTTAGTCAGTGAGCTACTACCTGCTTCCCTTTGATATTTCAACTTCCTTTTCTTATTTAGAATGTCTCGGGATTTTGAATAGGAAGTGTATATGATAGGTAGGAGGGAACTAGCTATGGAAAGATCATCTGAAATATGAACGCCTTTATTCCTAAATATTTGGGTTAAGGCACCCCCAAATGGAATATCCATTTGTGCAGTAGGGTCCTAAAACAAATGTAAACGATCTACTACCACATATAGGTTGGTAAATCTATAGTCATCCCTTTTCCGATAGCATAAATTAGTTTGGCTCTTAGTGGTGTGCAGTCTAAATTTCAATTTTGGGGTAGTAGGTTGGTGCATGAGAACATAAAAAGGGGCCAATATTTATCATTTAGTTCAGAAATTGGCTCCCTCATGTCTCCAACCCATGTAAGACCTTCATTGAGAATTTCTTATGCTATTACCTCCATGGAAGGTACACCGCAAACAGGTAGTGAAATTTAGGTTGACTAAAGCTTGGGGAGTTGGAATACTTGGGCAAAATTAGTAGGTGTCAATATTATATCTATCCCTCAGACCCAGCTAGTTATTGATTCTTTACCTTTTCTCAGGTTAATGGATTCTTCTTCAACATTGGGGAAGAATTCTCTAACCACCTCGACCACACACCTAGGAGTGAATTTTTTTAAGTGAAGCCATCTTCTTCTTTTAAAATTTTGTAATAAAAGAAATTCGTCACTTTGAAATTGGTCAATTTGCCATCTTCTTTTTACTACAATTGATTTGTAACTCCATGTTGTGTCATATTTCCTTGTAGCCTCATAACACCAAAATCTATCATTAACAAAATCTCTTGGCTCTGCTTGAAATCCTCTAGGGAGTCTAACTTTTATGGGTATTTTTAACTACAAATGACATAAGGGTTAAAATTTTTAATGAGATTGAGAAACAACCCCTATGTCCACACAAGTTCAGTGGTCCATGATTACACTTGTAAAGTGTAATTATGAACTTCATAACTTAGCATGAGGAGCATACATTACTTAATAAATTTTTGAGTTTTGTTAATCTTTATTACTTATTTGGTTTATTTTCTTTAATTTAGGAATGAAAAGGAAATAATTATGATTAGCAGTGATGAAGATGAGGAAAATAATAATAATGAGCCTTCGATGCCCACACAAAAAGCTTCGATTCAAACTAGAGCAAGAACAAGGAAAGAAAAGCAAAGCAGGAAGTCAGAGTAGCTATTCCAATCTGGACCATCTCCCAAACGGTCCAGACCACTACAACATAATTCAAGAAACGTCAACACACTGTGGTTTGGACTATAGCCACGGGTGGTCTAGACAACTGGGGACTTTCAGGCACCGTTTTTTATTTTTTAGGTTTTATTGAAGGGATCTATAAATAGAACCTTTTGGGGGATGTTTTGGGAGTTCATTCTAGCCGTCGTACAGAGTCTTTTACAGAGCTTTTCTTTAGTTTGTTTGGCTTTTTTTCATTATTTTAAAGATTGTTCTTACGTATTCTTGGAGTTTTCATTGGTGTATTGTCAACTTTGTTTACCTTTCGCATTATTTCAAAGTATGGTAGTTAAAGTTTTAGTTTAATTCAATGAATTCTATTTCTTATCTTGTTTTTATTCTTATTGCTTGTGTTGTTATTAATTCCATGTTAGGTTAAACCCTCATTCTTGATTGAAGGAATTAAGGAAGGGTGGATTATTATGAACATTGTGATGTGCGTAGATCTATGTGTATTATGTGAAAATTTACACGTAGAGATCTACAGTTTTTAGATTTAATTTCATTTATTTCAAATTCATTCGAAAGCAAAAACCCTTGATCATTTTCTCTGTAATCCCTGATAAGGATTTTTGAATCTCAAAGTTTCTTATATATTTTTGAGATGAATATGTCAAATCAAAAAACCTAATATTATTAAAAGAAAATCATCCACTTTAATAATCCTAGACGTGAATATAAAACTAAGTTAGGGAAAAGTTTATGAGCTTTCACAAAAACATCTTTCCAATCTATTTTTCCTTTATGTGAAAGTTAGATTGTGAACTAAAAATACATCATTTTGTGAAATAATCAATCCACCTAGAATCGAAAGTTGAATCAAGATCTTTATCCATTAGTTTCATTACATCTTTTAATTTTAGTTATTTTTCACTTTAAATTCTGAATTTTAATATTTGGTTTAGGTTTAAGTTCAATTAAGAACTTTATAATTATTTATAATTTGAAATCAGTCCTGAACCTCCAAACACTTGAAATTATTACTTTTGAACTAGGTAATAACTTTCTTTCATCTTTTGAAACTTAGAAATTAAAAAATTAGATTCCTTATGGATTCAACCTCATTGTCTCCAAGTTAAAACTACACTATACACCCTTGCACTTGGGGGTATTTTCAGACAATTTCTAGAGATAGTCAGCCCACTAATAAAGAGATTGACATTTTTTTTTGAATTTACAGATTATAATCCACACATTCGGGTGTATAATCTACTTACCTAAACTTGGGAATTTTGGAGAGACTTGAGAGCATGAACCCAACAATCAGACTTAACCAAAGATTCTTCGAATGTTTGATCTGAAGTGAAGAAAATTTAAAGAACCTTGATTAGGATCTATCCTAGAGAATGAATCCTTGTTTTCACTATAGAATCTGAGCAAGCATGAAATTAGGGCTCGAATGGTGACCAAGATGACTTATCTAAGTTAAAATAATGGAGTTTTGATGCTTGGAACCTAAATAGCGATGGAAGCATGGATTGGTGAAGGCTTCATTTGGTTTTGCAATCGAGAAAGGATATTTTTGGAGTCACGAAGTTATAAAGAAGATAAACGAAGATCTTCTTGAATTTGGGGGTCTTTAAATTAGTGTAGGGATAGTAGTGTCCTAACTGATAAAAGAATGGTCTGGACCGCTTGATTGTGTTTCCAAACCAGCGAGTGGGTGGTTCAGACTAATCCAAGTGACGTCCCAGGTTTTCGGATTTTCAGGTCCACAGGTTGTTTGGTCTTTTTCCGAATTACTAAATCTAATCATAACTAAAATAAACTGACTACTCAAATAAAATAACTACTCCAATAGAGTAGCTACTCAAATGTGAATTTAACTTAATAATTTAGATTAGAATACTAAGGACTTTAAACTTAAAAAAAATAATATAAAACAAAGTGAAATAAATTACAATATTTTAGTACTGGATTGTGAATTACACAGAGGGTGTAGGATCTAAAAGATCCCATGTTAAGATAATTCCAACAAAACTTTCGAGATACGGGTTAAGGCGATATCCATTTACTTTGAAGCACTTCCTATTCTTGGGCTTTTCTATTTGGTAGCACCGTGTTCGAAAACACTTCTTACTATAAATGGTTCAGTCCATTTACTTTTTAATTTGCCAAGAAACAAGTGAAATTATGAACGATAAAGGAGTACCTTCTAACCCTCGTGAAATGAACAACGAACAATGTGTCGGTCATGTACTTTCTTCATCTTTTCTATCAAAATCTATGCATTCTCATATGCATCATTTCTTAATTCCTCCATTTTCGTAATTTGAAACTTATGGTATAAGCCTGCCTCATTGATGTTAATGTTGAATTGTTTAATAGCCTAATAGGCTTTATGTTCTAATTCAACAGGTATGTGACATGCTTTTCCATAAACTAATCGGTATAGAGACATCCCTAATGTTGTTTTATAAGCTATTCGGTATGCTCATAGGGAATCAATCAACCGAAGTGGCCAATCCTTACGATTAGGATTAATTGTTTTCTCAAGGATATTTTTAATTTCTCTATTAGCGAGTTCAGCTTGGCCACTTGTCTATGGGCGATATGGTGTAACTAGTTTGTGCACAACGCCATATTTTAGCAAGCAAGTACCCATAGGATGATTGCAGAAATGCTTCCCTCCATCACTTATGATTGCTCGAGGCACCCCTAAAGTGTGAGAATATGTTCTCATGAAGGAATTTTAACACAACTTTATGATCCTTTGTTTTCATGACAATTGGTTCAACCCATTTAGAAACATAATCCACCCCGCCAAAATGTATTTAAATCCAAATGAAACAGGGAAGGGGCCTATGAAATCAATCCCCAAACAATAAAATACTTCCAATATAAGAACAAAAGAAAGAGGCATCATATTTTAATGGGTTAAGCTTCCTAATCGTTGACATTTGTCACATGTAGTACAAAAGTGATAGAAGTCTTTAAAAATTGTAGGCCAATACAATCCACATTGAAGAATTTTAGCTGCTGTTTTATTTGTGGAAAAATTACCGCCACAGGCTTGTGAATTACAAAACTCAAACTTCCCATTTAGAATGCAACATCATATTATTTGGTTTGGGAAATATTTAAATAGGTATGGATCATCCCAAAAGAACATTCTCACATTTCTTAAAAATTTCTTTCTATCTTTGGAACTCCATTCACTGGGAATTTTTCCAATAACCGAATAATTGGTAATATCGGCATACCACGGTGGTGTGGCATCTGTGATTGCAGCAACATTGAATAATTGTTCACCTAGGAAGCTATCATTTATTTGTATTTATTTATTGGACTGAATTTCTATAGGTAAACTTGATAAGTGATCGGCTAACACATTTTAAACACCTTTCTTATCTCGTATCTCGATATTAAATTCTCATAAGAAAAGAATCCAGTGAATTAGCATCGGTTTAGCCTCTTGTTTGGTCAACGAGTACTTAAGAGCTTAATGGTTTGTAAAAATGATCACCGTTGAACCAATGAGGTATGAATGAAAATTTTTAAGGGCAAAGGAAATTGCTAGGAGTTCCTTTTCAGTTGTTGTGTAATTTTTCTATGCATCGTTGAGGGTTTTACTTGCATAGAAAATGACAAACGCTCTCTTATCTTTTCTTTACCCAAATACAGTACCAATAGCATGGTCACTAGCATCGCACATAAGTTCAAATAAGAGTGACAAGTTAGGTGGTTGAAGGATTAGTGTTCTGGTTAAACAGTCCTTAATTTTATTCAATGCCTCTTAACACCAGAGAGTCCATTCGAATGGCATATCTTGTACCAATAGCTTACACAAAGGTTTAGAAATTTTAATAAAAGACTTTATGAGTCACTTGTAAAATCCAGCATGCCCTAGAAATCATCTAATACAGTTGACTAATTAGGGAGCTGGTAATTTCTAAATTAATTCAACCTTAGCTTGATCAACATGCATACCTTCTTTTGACACTATGTATCCTAACACTATACCTCTGGATTACCATGAAATGACCCTTTTCCCAGTTAAGAACCAAGTTCTTCTCTTCACATCTTAACCGACCCTAAAATGTGTTAGGGTTCTACCTCTTATGTGCAAGAAGGTGGTCATAGTCTTACTCAGCCAGAACAAAGGTCATCTCCTTAGGGAGGGCTTCGATAAAAGCTTTGGAGTTGTTCACTTTATTTAGTAGGTGAACCTAAGTTAATCTAAACTAACTTTAAATTTATGGGATGCTAGAGTATGGTTAAACTCAGAATGGCGACATAAAGGAATTGTGATATTAAATTAAGATTGACATAAAGGAATTGTGATATTAAATTAAGATAAAAACACTATAAATAAAATAACTAACCAAATCTAATAGTGGGATAGTAGTGGTTTACTCAAACGCATTGATATCTCAGCCTAACAAATGCATATGCATTGCTAGGTCGGATGATATTTAAATAAAACCTAATTTTTAGAACTCAAGGTAAGCGAAGGCTTTTGAAATTAGTTTCAGACTCACCAGTACATTGAAGCGAACACCTAGTGCACATGAATGTTAAGTTAACCCAGGCTTTGATTGTAACATAAGTGAATCAATTTTTTAAGAAACCTCAAGTTATGGTTTTATGAAAATAGGTTCCAAATTACTTGGCCATTAAATCGAACTCTTAGCATGCACGAGTGGCCACTCCTAACCGAGCTATGATTATAAAGCGGGTGATTTGATTCTGTAAGAAAACCTAATTTGGGTTTTTAGAAAATATGTTTCTAACTTATTAGAACGTTGAACCAAAAACATGGTGTGCACAAGTGAAAACTTGTAACCAAGCTACGGTTGTAACACGAGACAGGTGAGTTCGAAAGAACCCTAGCCTACTATGAGATTCCAATTAGAAATCAGAAAGATATTTCATTGAAAAATATTCTTTTATGTTTGGGTTCACCAAACCATCACATCATCTTCAATAGCTTGAAGCCAAGAACAAGCCCTACCCTAACATACTTGAACTTTAAAAAGGAAAATATACTTGCAAATCCTCCATTAATGTAAAATGAAAAGAAAAAACAAAAGAAGATATTAAAGACTAAATAAATGAAAAGAAATATGAAATAAATTTGAACTTTTAAAGTTTTGAATTGAAAAAATCAAATGGGAAGTAACTTACAAGTGCAAACCCAAGGAGAGAGTAAATCGAAATCACGTTTGAAACTTCTAATAACCCTACGGCTTAAAACATAATTCAGCCAATCCTAAGCAATGAACTTGAAATTGTAAGCCACAACTCTAACCTTATTGAAATAACGTAACGTAAAGCGCTTCCAAAATGTTAGAAATTTGGCCTATTTATAGGCTTACAACAATTAGGGGTAAAAAGGTAATTTTATAATTGACACTAATATTAAAAACTTACTGGAGAGAGTCCACAGGCACCCAATAGGAAGTTGATGTGTGCCCTAGACAAATGTACATCTAATTGTTTGATAAAAGTCATGGGAAACGAGCAAAGAAATTGGCTCTCGTTAAGCGCCCAAAAGCAAAGATAGTTGGGTGCCCCCGATCTCGTCCGCTCAATAGAGGAATTCTTGGGTGCCTAACAGAAAAATTATCATGTGCCTATGACCTAGTGCACTGAAGACCTTGTGTAGTCATGCGACCACTGTAAGCCTTTCACTTCTCCACTGATTTCTTCTTTAAGCTTCTAAATTTTCTTTCTTTGGGTGTTTTCCTTCTATGCACATACAAAACACATAAAAACAATATAAATAATCAAAACATGTTAAGAAATGAATTTTACTTGATAAAATGTTCCAAAAAAAGTGTGAAATGAATTTAAAATCCGCAATAATTACGAGCAATCACAAATCCTTTAGCACTAGATCAAGGTAATTTAAATAGTGTTCAAATGTATCACTATAAATGGAGAAATCATCGATGAAAACTTCCACGATCTCTTCTACCATTTCACTAAATATGCTGATCATGCATCTTTAAAATTTGGAAGCGGCATTACATAGGCCAAAAGGCATTCTTTTATACGCAAAAGGTGACAAAAAGATAAGTGAATGTGGCTTTTGCTTGGTCCTCTAAAGTAACCTCTATTTGGTTATAGCTTGAATAGCCATCAAGGAAACAATAATATGCATGCCAACCATTCTTCCAACACTTAATCCAAGAATGGGAAAGGGAAGTGATCCTTTCTTATTACAACCTTGAGCTTTTAGTAGGCAATGCATACTCTCCAACTAGTTTGAACTCGAGTTGGAATTAACTCGTTATTCTCATTTCTAACCACTGTGACTCTCGATTTCTTTGAAACTACTTATGTAGGACTTACCCATTTTGAATCAGATAATGGGTATATGATCCTTACATTAGGAAATTTTAAAACTTCAGCTCTTATGAATTTTTTCATATTTAAGTTGAGCAGCCTTTGCATTTGACGAACCGACTTACCCTCCTCTTCTAAGTATATTTAAGGTGTGCAAAGAAGAGGGTTGATGCCAATTAAATCAGCCATCGACCAACCTAGAGCCTTCTTATGGCCCATAAGCAGCTTAACTAGTTGGGATTCTTGCTCATTTGTCAATTTAGATGGAATGGCAACTAGGAAGGTCTTTTCTTCTCCTAGAAATGCATATTTTAAGTTATTGGGTAAGAGTTTTCTATCAGGTTTAGGAGCTATCAATTTAGATGGTTACGTTTTTTTAGGACGTGGTTCTATTTCTTCAAAAGTAGTGTCCGTTTTACTATAAACATAATTAGGCGCACCTCTAATTGACCATAGATTGCTTTCACTTCAATCATCTGAGTCATGAAACTGATATTTTCCTCACTAAAAAAAATTACTTTCTCTAGAGGATCCTTTATGAATTTACTATCCATGTAGTCTTGGACTATCGTTTCAATTAAATTCACCTCTTGTATATTAGACCATTCCTTAGGGTGTTTGCTTACATGGAAAATATTAGTTTCAAACTTAATATTTCCAATCGACATCCTCATTGATCTATTTCTATAATTGATAAGTGCATTAGAGATTACAAAAAAAAGTCTACCTAATATTACAGGTGTATGATTTGGAGCGGATAAATTAGTCAAGGGTTGTGTATCTAGGATAATGAAATCAATTGGAAAGAAAAAATCTTCCACTTGAACCAATACGTCTCCAACTATTGCTCATGGGACTCTTATTAATCTATCCGCTAGTTACAGAGCCACACGAGTGGGCTTTATCTCTCCTAAACCCAATTGCTCATAAATTAAGTATGGTAGCAAATTAACAGTAGCCCCTAAATCAAGCAGTGCCCGGCTAATGTAGTACTCTTCTATGTGGCATAAAATAATGGGACATCCTGGGTCCTTATACTTAGGAGGTGTCCAACACTGTGGAATGGCATTAGCTTGTTTAGTAAGGAAGGGTTTTTCCTTAACATTCATTCTCTTCTTTACTGTGCATAAGTCTTTTAAGAAGTGCGTGTATATAAGAATTTGCTTAATTTCATCAACGAGAGGTATCTTGATTTTAACTTGTTTAAATACCTCTAACATTTCTACAGCTCGAGCTTCTTTCCTAGACTTTAAGAATCTTTGAGGGAATGGTGGTTTAGGGATGTATTCTCTTGATAGAACCTCTATTCCCTTACCTTTTCTTTTTCCTTCTTTCTCTCTTCTTTCTTTTCGATTTCTTTATCTTCTTCTATTTCTTTTTCTTTGTTTGTTTCTGTCTTTGATTCATCTTCCACTGTCTGCTCAGGTTCCAACTCTTTCCTAGTTTCAGATTCCTTAGGATGAATGGTTTTATCAATGATTTTACCACTCCTAAGTGTCCTGACATCTTGTAGTTGCTTAATATTATTTTTAGCATTGGAAGATCCTTCAGCTTGAATCACTTGAGCTGATAAATTTTGATGTGGTTGAGCGAGCAGTTTACCTTTTTGTTAAGTACTCAAAGATTGAGTTATCAAAGTTAATCGAGTCTTAATGTCTTCCATATCTCTATTGTTTTGAGCCCAGAATGAAGACTGTGTGCTCATAAACTATTGAAATGCCTTTTTGTTAGATCTTCTATTTTTTGAAAAATGTATATGTGGTGGTTTTCCCAAATTTTGAGGTGGTCTAGAGTTAGGGATAGGTATAGGTGGACGTGGGCTAGTGTGAAATTGCTGAGGTATTGATTTCCTCTCAGTTCTCCAACTAAAGCTTAGGTGATTTCTCCAACCCAGATTATAAGTTTCAGAAAATGGGTTTCCTACTTGATTTTGTTCCCAATATGGTTGACGGAATTGGTTTATTCATTAACTGGGAGTTCACTAGACTATTGATTTTGCACTACTTCTCTACAAATTGGGATCGTTAGGTAGTCATCTATCCTATGTGCTTGGCTGTCACACATAAGATAGTAGACATTAGTTATAGGTTCTTTAACTAGAGGTGTATCCTTACTAATTTTCAAAGTTTCATTTTCCTTAGTTAAAGTTGCGAGTTTGGCATTTAGATTGTTAGTTTCACTCAATTGACGTCTACCTTTACTTGGGATGATACTAGCAGCTTGGGTATTTTGGGTTCCTATAGTATCCCGTGTTTGTGCATTTTCAACTAAGAATTCAAAGTAATCATACACTTCGTCAAATGTTTTATTGTAGAACTGACTATTACACATGGTTTTCATGAATTATTTTAAATCTGGTGTTAGTGATCCATTGAAGATGCTAACTAAATGCCAAACCTCAAATCCATGATGTGGACAAGCATGCAATAGGGTTTTGAATCTTTCCCAGCACTGATAAAAAGGCTCATTTGGGTAAAGGGCAAAATTCAAAATCTATTGTTATATGGCATCAGTTCTATTGGGAGGAAAGAATTTCTTAAGAAACTTAGTTTGTATTTCATCCCAAGTTCATATGGAAGTGGAAGGTAAGAACTCAAACCACCTAGCGGCTTTATCTTTAACAAAAATGGAAAGAGTTTCTGACAAAATACTTCTATAGGACATCCTTGGTCTCTAATGGTGACACAGATGTTTCGAAAATGTGTAAGATCATCATATGGATTCTCAGAATCCATACCATGGAATGTAGGGAATAGTTGGATCATTCTAGGTTTGAAGTTGAATGTTCTTAGGTTTTCTGGCCAAACTATACAAGAGTCAGGGTTCATCTATCGGGTTGCATTATATCCAACATAGAATGTCTTACAATTTTTTCACCTTCGCCAGCACCTTGGTTTCCATTAATGCCCGCCATTTCTTCTTTAGAAGTAGAAATTTCTTTAGAAGTAGAAGATGGAGGTATGTGAATGTCTACGAAAAGCCTAGATAACTCTAATCACCTTAATCTACTGTTTCCCTCATGATTCCAATTGCTTATAAGATAATTAGAATGCTAGGAAAATAATGATGCCCGGACAACACTTCGGAAAGTCCAAACAGAAGTAACTATTTCCAATAAGAAATAGCAGACAAAAGATTTTTTTTTGTATAGAAATGCCGGGAAATTAAAGAAATTCAAAAATCTATTTTCATAAGTTCTTTATGAAAATACTTTAACACTCTATAGAAAATTTTAAATTAAATTCTAAATTGATAAGATTTCTATAAATTACCCTTCTTTGCTCAGGATTTTTGAAAAACTCAAGTTGTCCTTCTATGTCTTGAATTTGGATTTCTAAAGACTCTATATCTTTTCAAAAATAATATATTCTTTCTTTTAAGATGGCTTTGTAAAAGAAACATAAATAAAACTTACTTTTTTTTTTTTTGAAATTAGCAAATAAATTTAACCTGTAATAACCTAAAAAATTAACTTTTTTTTTGTTCTTGGCAACGTCGCCAAAAACTTGAGTGCCTCTAAATATTGTGTCTAAAATATCCCCCAAGTGCAAGGGAGTACAGTGTAAATTTAAATCGGTGAGTCTGAGGTCGAATCCATGGAGGACCTAATAATTTTGGTTTCTAGGTTTTTATAGATTAATTCTAATTTACTATTTTATATTTTTAGTTGAGTTATTTGGAATTTTTTTTTGAACGGTGAATTGAAAACTTAAAGTAAAACAACTTAATTATCTCAAAATTAATCTAAATGAAAATAATGGGGAAGCGATGAACTAATAAATTAATGAATTTAACAATCCTTAATTATGAAGTAAAAAAATACGAATATTATTAACTTTAAATAAAAATAGTGAATTAAAATTAACTAAACAATTATAAATTTAAACAATTATAAATTTAAACTAACAGTATGCAATATTCAAACAAAGATGACCATTATTCTAGTGTAATAATTGAATTCGAATAGCTAGAATAACAGGTAACAATTAATAATCAAAAGTTCTTAATTCAATAACAAATTTGGGGTGGAAATCATATTTCACAAATTATTATTTTTTCTAATAACGATTTACATTTCACGTAAAGGAAATAAAAAATCGGGAAATTATTTTTCGTGAAAGTTTATGAAATTCCAAGGTCACTATCTTGTATTCACATTGAGGATTGTAAGATCAGAAAATGATTGTTTTGAAATATCCTTTGGCTTAATTCAATTTATTTTTTTCAAATATATGATAGAAATTTTATGGATTCAAAACCATTATTAGTGATTATAGAAAATATGATCAATGATTTTTTTGATCGAAAGTATTTGATTTTAACAAATCGAATAAAAGAAACTGTAGGTTTATATTCGTAGGATTTCGCCCAACGAATATAACCCTATGTACATTAATCAATGCATATGATTCCACCATTTATTAAGTTATTAAACCAAAAAATAAAAGTCTTGCCTAACATGATGTTCATATAACAAACCACATAGAAAAATGCAAACTAAATCAAACTAAAATACCTGGCATTATATTGAAAAATGCAAACTAAGATTCAAAGTTCATAAAATGTAAATCCCTTGCAACAATACTCTCAAAATAAGAATTAGAAACTCACAACTCACTCTGAAATGTAAAATAAACATCTTCATCCGAAAACTCCTCTTCATTATCAAGAACCCTTTTATATCAGATTGTTTCTCCGAATGGCATACCACAGCATTGCTAAAAATTAGATGATCCCCACCTTTTTTCGTTTGAAACCGCCAATCACCAAGCTATGATTTTGGATCAACCAATAGTAGTGGTCCGGACCAGAAGCGAGGGGTGTTTGGACCATAGCAAATTGTAACATTTCCGTATACAGACATTAGAGCATTGATAGGAGGGTTCGGACCAAGGCTTGGAGTAAAGGGGTCTAGACTGGCACAAAGGGTGTTTGGACCCAGTGAGGAAAAGGTCCAGACTGGCCTTTGGCCAGTTAGGACCGTTGCTCGGTTCTGGACTTCTCTTGTTGTGTGTTATTCTTGTAATATTCAAAATCAATTGATATTAAATTTAAATATTAATCAGTTCATATTAATGAGATAAAGTATACATTAAATAAAGAAGATTTATAGCTAAATGGTTACACTTTATTAGTGTAATTACTCACAAAAATTGTTTGATGAAAAATGTTTGAAAATTTTGAAAATTCTATACAAAATGTGTGGATATAGACTCAATATTGCACAAGGATGCAATGTTTATTTTTGAAAGACAAAATGCCAGCTCCACACAACTGAAAGCAATTAGCATGACAATGAATTAACCAGATGATATGACACTAGAATGATGTGATTATACGATGACATTGTCTATATGGCAGGAGGGACTTTGGGGTACTCTCAAGTGTTAGATGAATTTGAAGGGGAATGCCTCTGGCTAGAGGCATTTTCAAAGTGTAAGAGAAGTGCACGTAGTGTGACTGTGTTGGTTTTATGTGTCAAGTTTGTGTAATCACCAATATGCCAATTTAATGTGAAGGTCTAGTGACCAAAATGTCTTAAGAATGGGGGTACTTGGTTTGTTGGTGATTTGAAAATTGGGGTGGATTTTGTGTTTTATTCAAAATTATGAATTGGTGATCTATTACTACATAAGATATTGATGTGCTGAGTGTGATGTTACTATATTCACAATCTTGAATCCTGAGAAATAAATGAAATAAAAAAGAATTTTGAAAATAACGTGTACGTTAGTATTTATATTTCAAAATTTAATATGTACAAGATATTGAAAAAGAAAGCAATTAGGTCGGGCTTTTCAAGGCCTCCGCGATGTTCTGGATCCTTTTTGCTAAGATCAGCTTTATTGATGTATAAGGTAGAGGTGGGGATGTTTGTAAATGAGAAGGTAGTATTTAGCTGTCTAGAGAGATGGGAACATGAACTCGTGCTCGGTTGAGAGCTAAAGTTAAGTTGGAAATTTGTTGATCTTTTAGAAAAAAGGTTTGAGGGTTTAACAGGGATGTTATCACTTTTGGGACGATGGCTAGTGGGTTCCAAAGAAGGATAGAAGTGGTGTGCTTAGTAGACCACTCTTAGTAGAGGTAGTTTATGATTGAAAGAATGACAATGGCAGTGTCAGTGGGGAGGCTAGTAGTAAAAGTTGGGAATGGAGGCAACTGGCCTATTCCCTCTGATGTAACTACGATTGGTGCTTGAGTGTTGACAATGTTGAGTGCTTTGGATGAAGATGTCATGTCTTTGATTCTAGGTCTAGTATTAACAGAGGATTACTGAGCGGACCAAATGGTAATAATGGTACCGGTTATGAAAATAAAAGTTTATTGAAAATAACTTTGAATTTTATCTGATTTTATTTATAGGGTCACCCTCATTTTGAGGGAAACAATGATGATGTGATTTGAATTATATGCAAGGAGATTGTCATTGGAATCCTTGTTTTTACCTTGTCTTCTTCAAATATGTCATTGGAAGAAATAAATGAATTGAAAGAACTGAAATGAATATTCACTTTATAAAGTGTAGTGAATAAAAACCTATCTAGTCCTCGAGTCATCGGATCTTCATTCTTGATATCTGATTGACTAGTTGGCTAGACAGAACTTCCTCTTTATTTAAATGGGTGCCCCTTATTGACTCGACTAAGTTATTGTCTATGCATAATCTAGTTCAAACTAGAATTTTGGCAGAGTTTCATGTCGAAACTTTGATGAATTTCAGGTCTAAAGTTTTGTTAAAATCCTACCTTAAATCCGACAGAGTTTCAGGGTAAAACTGTTGTAGATTTTTGGGTAGGGTTAGGACAAAACTATAAATCCAAATAGAAATTTGGAGAAACTGTAACCTAGGATTTCTATCCCAAATCCAGAAGCATTTCGGGTTGAAACAGCAACTAGTTTGAAGATGAAATTTCTAGGGAGTGTTTCTTGAAATTTCTGCCTAGGTTTAAAGATTTTATTAAATCTCTAATTCAAATCTAACAAAGTTTCAGATTGAAACTGTTGACTTTTTTGAGGTGAGGTTTGATAAATTCTAGGTTTTGAACGAGGATATTGATTACCTCTAGAAGTAGCGTCTAAGAATATCACCAAGTGTAAGGGCATGCAGTGTAGTTTTAACTCGACGAGAACGAGGTTGAATCCACAAGGAACCTACTGTTTTAATTTCTAGGTTTCAAAAGATGAAAGTAATTTACTACATAGTTCAAAAGTGATGATTTCTAGGGGTTGTAGGTTTGAATTGATTTCTATATACAAATAAGTGTAAATTTCTCAACTAAATTAATCTAAATGAAAACTTGAAATTTATAATTTAAATCAATAATCAACTAAATCAACAGATGAAAAGTAACTATTAGACAAAGGTCTTGCTTCACGTTTCAATTCCACATGGATTAATTAGTTCACAAAGTGATGGGTTTTTTTTTTTAAATCTCAACCCAAGTTTCACGTAAAGGAAAAATAGATCAGAAAAATATTTTCGTGAAAGCTTATAAAGTTTCCCAAACTCAGTTTTATATTCACGTTTAGAATTATAAAACTAGATGATTTTCTTTTAAAAAAATATTAGGGTACAGATTTAACATATTCATCTCAAAAAGATAGAAGAAAAATTAAGATTCAAAAATCCTTATCAGTGATTACAGAGAATGTGATCATAGGTTTCTGTTCCCAAATGGTTTTGAAACAAATAAAATTAAATCTAAAAACAGTAGATCTCTACGTGTACATTTTCACACAATACATGTTGATCTACGCACTTCACCATGTTGATAATAATCCACCCTTCTTTGATTTATTGAATCAAGAACGAGCGATTTAGTTAACATCAACAAAACAAGAATAAAAACAAAGTAAATAATAGTCTTCATTAAATTAAATCTAAAATTAAATACCGTACTTTGAAGTGAAGCAAAAGAAGACAATTGTAGACACTATGCCAATAAAAACTTTAAAAAAACTCAAAATAATAGAGTAAAAACTCAGTATGATAGCTGAACAAATCCCTAAACATCTCTACCAAGGTTCTATTTTATAGAGCCATCAAAAAGCCTTAAAAATATAAAGCGATACGTAAGAATGTCCCAGTAGTCCGGACCACCCGTGGCTATGGTCTGGATCACAGTATGTTTGATTCTCTAATTTTGGTTGTAGTGGTCCCAACCCTTTGGGAAACGGTCCAAACCGCAATGTATTACTTTGACTTCCTATTTTGCTTTTCTCTCCATGTTCTTACTCTAGTCCAAATCGGAGCTTTTTAAGTGGGTACTGAAGGCTCATTTTGTTATTTTCCTCTTCATTGCCACTAATCACAATTATTTCCTCTTCTTTCCTGAATCAAATAGAACAAACTAAGTAAGTGATATAATTTAACAAAACTTTGAAATTTATTAGATAATGCATGATTTTTTAAATTAACTTATGAGGTTTACAGTTAGACTTTCCAAGTGTAATCACACTTCTCAACTTGAGCATTACTAGTCCCTAGAAATGACTTTATTAAAACAAATGTAAACTACTGACCGCTCTCAAATAAGGAAGAGGTTCGCTCTCAAGTATAAGAGGTCGGTTGTGTTTAGTCTAGGTGAGTACTAGG
>QLOD02000029.1:20177642-20189644 GCA_003260245.2 Sideroxylon spinosum | reverse complement strand
CCTTAGAGCTGGTTGCCCTGGACATCTCAGTCTTGTTTGGCTGTTTCGAAGATTTCTGTAATATTAAAGACTTTTGTTAGTCTTAATATCCGTCTAGATGCCTACTAAGATAATTTGCAAGAACATTCTTAATAGATCCAATATGTTCAGCTTCAAATAAATACTGACAAATATAATTGGACCACCTAGTTCTTCTATGGTTATCTTCAGCTTTCTTTTTCTTAAGAAAGTTTTTAATTGCTTGATTATATTAAAAACTTAACACGAGTTAAATATATTTGAAATCTCTTTATGCCAATTTTATGGCTAAGCGTTCTTTTTCAAAAATAATATAGTTAAGTTCATTTAGTTTGAACTTTCCAGAATTATAACTACATATTAATTCTTCAGAATTTTTTTGTTTTTTAAGAATTTTAAGAATGTTTTCATTTTCAGACTTCTCTTTTACTTTTACTGCTTTTAGTACTTTTCCCTAAAACATTTTTGAGGTATCTTTTTCTAGGATTAAGAGATCAGATTTTGTAGGAAAATAACCTTCAGATTAGGTTTAAGCAAGGTTTTGATTTCTTTCAATCTCCATGTATTTTCCTCATTCCATTCAATTTTTATGTTGGAATTTTTTGATTCTTTTGAACTTTTTTCAAATTTTCAAAGAATGGTTTTTCCCATTGTGAAAGATTTTTTACAAATTGCCTTTCATAGTTTAATAAACCAAGAAGACTTTGTAAGTTTTTTGAAGTCTCCAGTTTTTCTGAGAACTCTTTGATTTTTATGATTATATGAGATTTTTTTTTTAGTAATTAATTATATGAGGTTGTAACACAATTACTGTTAATTTGAGCACAATACCCAATTAATTAATTTATTCTTTTTCTATCTTATTCTTTTTTGGACTGAGAATTATTCCATCATTAAGAAATATTTTGTAAACTATTTCTAAGTGATGTTTATGCTCTTTTCTGTTTTTATAGAAAATCAATACATCATCTATATGTAAGGCAAAAATCTTTAAGGTCTTTAGAGATATTATCTATCTATCTATCTTTGAAATATTTATGGTGCATTACAAATTCCAAATGGTAAAACTATATATTGGTAATGGCCATATGGTGTGGAGAAAGTAGTCAAAGGTTTTGACTATTTCGTAAGCTTAATTTGCCAGAAACCTGATTTATAATCAAACTTACTAAATATTTTAGTTCCTCTGGTTTGAGTTACTAAAATATCTTTTTTAGGTATAAAATACTCATCAAAGATTAGATTTTCATTTAATTTTTTTTTTTCGTAATTGATGACCATTTTAGTGCTTTTTTTTTTCCCTTTCAATATGATTCATCACAAGAAATGTAGGGCTGAAACGTTGGCTTCTAGTTGGTTCATTAGTCTTTTATCCAAAAGTTCTTTTATGTGAACTTGAAATTTGTCTATATCTTGTTTGGTATAGACTATAGGTTTTACTCTAATTATTTTCTATTCATTTTTTAGTTTTAGATAATAGTATCTAAGAGCTTTTTCCCATAATATCAACGGATATTCAAAGAAAATTGGGCTTAACTTGTTATAAACCCAATGAGATTAATCAATTGATTTTAATGAATCAATCAAAATTGGACTACTATCACCATGCTTGACCAGCACAAATCCTTTACTGTAGATTGAATCATGAGTTTTTAACTAAAGAATCTCATAAGGTTTATGGCTATCAGTCAAGGTTATATGATCATGAGATACACTTATAAGATAATATTAAGGTAAGAAATTATTTCCTAAAAATATATCTCCATGCATCAATGGAAAACACAATATTTTTAGAACTCTAAAAATCTTTTTACTTTTAGTTGTTTTTACTGAAAATATAATGTCCTTTGCTTTGAAGTCTATTATAGATATTGTGTCATTAACTTTTTTTTTTTACTAAGACAGGATTTTTCATTTGAATCCAATATTTTTTTGGATATGGTATTTGGTTGACATACCGTAGTTGTAGCTCCGGTGTCTATAAGAGCATGTACGCTATATGGTTTATGGCCTTCAAATTCAAATGTGACCTCAATATAATAATATTTTCTCTTATTTTGGTTAAAAGAAATGAATATTATTTCTGAATCCATATTTGATTGTTCAAAAATTATGGTTTTTTGTTCTTCTTCATTAGAAGAACTTCCAGGAAGAATTGGAACTTGAATTTTTCTTAATCCAGTTTCCTTGTCAAAACTATTTAAGCTTGAGCAACCTTCTTCAATGCTCTTGAAGTTGTCCATCTTAAATGATTTTCTACTTGTAGATAATTTATTATTTCTGAAGTATAGTGCATTTCCTAATGCTTGAAGTTCAATTGATCTACGAGAAGATTCTGTTTGGTCTTTTGTAAAATTTTCAAATACCCAATCCTTCGATATTCTTAAATCTTTTATATCTATTAATCTTGGTTTGATTACAGTATCAAAAGGTTTGGGTTTGTATAACTCAATCATACTAAAGTTAACATTTTTTATTTTGACTTTGGTATCACTAGTTAATTAATGAACAGCTTTTCAAGAAAATTTTAAATCTTTTGCATTGCCATCCATCGTGCTATTCTAAGTTTGGATCCTCAGTGTTGCTGTGTCTTGGATTTTTTTATTATTTATAGCTACAAAATAATGTGGTTTGATTTTGAAGAGGATTTCTCCAAAAATCAAATTCGATTCTATTCCCGATATCAGTGATTGAACAGGGGTCATAAAATCTTTTGTCTTGGACTACACATAGGATTGGTGAGTCCACTCTGAGTCTGAACAATAGCCTAATCTCTGTTTGGATTATATCGATGTGAATGAATTAAGTCTCCTAATTTTTTTTTGTCAAAAATTTTTATATAGACTTGCCTTTAGAGGAGGATTTTGCCTCTGTTATTCGAAGTTTGAGCTTGTCAAGGTTTAAATTTGGATTTTTTTTTCATACAAATCTTCTATTTTAAGACTTTTATATTTGATCAATTTATCATTTTCTCTAGTCATGTCTTCTTTGACTATGTCTCCTAAACAAATTTGGTTTAATTTATTTTCAGGGAGCAAATGAGATATTCAAAATTATATGAACTATTGTGGGATTAAATTGATGAGCCATACGATGAAATTATGGGAGAGAGTTATTAATAGAAGACTAAGAAGGATAACAAACGTTTCTGAGAATCAATTTGGTTTCATGCTTTGGAGATCAACCGTGGAGGCTATCTTTCTCTTGAGGAGATTAATGGAACAGTATAAAGAATGTCAAAAAGATTTACATATGGTGTTTATTAATTTGGAGAAGGTCTATCCTAAGGAGATTCTATGGAAAGTATTGGAAAAAAAAGAAGTGTGTGTCGCATATATTGAGGTAATAAATGACATGTATGATAGAGCCATGACATTTATATGGACAACTGGTAGAGAGACTGAGGAGTTTCGTCTCATGATTGGTCTACACCAAGGCTCAACGTTAAGCTCATACTTATTTGCCCTAGTTATGGATGAGATTATAAGACATATTCATGATGAGGTGTCGTGGTGTATGCTATTTTTAGATGACATTTTTTTAATAGATGAGACGAGAGAAGGAGTGAATGCTAAGCTAGAATTGTAGTGGGAAACATTAGAGACAAAAAGGAGTTTAGGCTAAGTCAATGCAAATTGGAATATATGGAATGCAAGTTTAGCCAAAGTAAGACAATTGGTAGCATAGAAGTAAGTTTGGGCAGACAAAAGATTGTAGAGAAAGAAAACCTTAGGTACCTTGATCTATGGTACAACAGGATGGAGGAATTGATATTGATGTAAGTCACAAGATTCAAAGGTAAACCAAATAGAAGAGTACTTCATGGGTCTTGTGTGACAGGATAGTCATCCTCAAGGTAGGTATTATAAGGTGACAATAAGACCAGCGTTGTTACATGAATCAGAGTGTTAGGCAGTAACGCATAATCATGTTCAGAAGATGGCAGTTGCGGAGATGAGAATGCTAATATAGATGTGCAGGATCATAAGGAGAGATAGGATTAGGATCGTTAAGATTAGGGGTAAAGTAGGAATAGTACTGACTGAAGATAAAATAAGAGAAAATCAATTAAGATGGTTCACCATGTTAGAAGGCGTCCAACTGAGGCACATGTAAAAAGGTGTAAAAGCATAGATATTGCCACGAGTAGGAGAGGGAGAGGGATACCTAAGTGAAATTGGAAAGAAACTATTACACATGACCTTACTTACATAGATCTAATGAAGGACATAGCTCTAAACAGATTTGGTTGATGTCGTCAAATCCATATAATTTACCCCACCTAATGGGAAAAGGCTAGATTTGGTTATCTCTTATATATAATCCATATGTTATTCTTATAATTTATCCGGTGATTTCTTAACTCATTATAGACAATCAAATCAAACCAAAATGACTTATCAATTTTTAGTCTTATCAATTGTATTCTTACGATCATTCTAGTTTTTAGATTTCAACAACTATATAACCAAGTTTTGGATTATGTTATTACATGATCTATTGTCTTATTAACCTTCTGCATTCTTATCTAGACCATCTAGAATTTACTCAATTAAAACATGTTTCCCAATAGACCCATACTCATACATATGACTCTACTATCCCTTGTCATACAGCTAGGATAATAGACAACCACACACACACACAACTTATCTCTTGTCATAGCTAGAACAACAAATAACTACGCACACACTCATAGCTATCCCATAATCATTGAGTCCAACCTTAAAACTCATCATCGTGCTTTATGGGTCAACACCCAATGAAAACGATTAATTGAAACATCATTGTTTATAAACCTTGGTTCAAAGCTCATAATTAACCAAATCAATATTGTATTCATAGACCAACATCCATTGATCACAATCAACCAATTTAGCATCATTGTATTTATAGATCAGCATATAATAGTCACGATCAACCAATTTAGCTTTGTTGTAATATAAACTATTAATCTATTGGTATGATGACCAAACCCTTCGCAAGTTTAGGAGCTTTCAAACCCTGGGTATCATGTACCCAGATCTTATTTTCCATTGTTACCTTTCACATACACACCATATCACATCATTCAACATTCATATACCTAATCACCAAAACCAATGTATATCTTTACATTTCTATTTCTTGGTTTAACCACGCTTTATTGATAACTCTTATGATCTTCGCATTCACAACATTCATTATCTATTTTACTCATACTTCTTGAGATTAAGACAAAGTATTATTATCACCTTTATAATACAAACAAACTAAATTATTCAATCATGATATCTAACATAACCTCATTCCCTGATCTCATCATTTATTCATCGATAAAATTAGTATTAATGAGATTTTATATTAACCATTTCATAATAAATTGTACTACTTTCACATTCATCAATTTCAAACTTGTGTCCCTATATCTTTTATATTTTAACAAGTCAACATATTGAATTACTAATACCACAAATTAAAATCAATGTTGTTCTTCTATTGTTTTGAATATACCATTTATATCTTTATTTTTCTCATCTATACCTACAATTATATCATCATCTCGCTAATTAACAAGTTTATAATATTTCTTTACATTCAAAATCAACCCTCATAATATCAAAGTATAGATTAACAATACTTATTCTATGGAAAATAGATGGATAACCCATTCTTTTTTTGCCAATGGAAGGCTGTATTATATAACTAATCAAACGCCAATTATATAAATCTTAGTTACGTAAGAGAGATGAATAAAACCTTTATTAACACGTCAATGTAGGCATGATCATATAATAACTCAGACTTTAACTAACATTACCGTACCATATCTCTTTCCCTGTCATAGAACAACCTATTTTATTTCATAAATGATAACATTTAAGTTCTTTACATAGTCCATTTACCATCCTCTAATCATCATATGTAAACACATATCATTCATATCAAATACCATTCTATGATTTGTCCCAAAAAAAATATCAGAGTTTATTATTAGTAACTTATCAGATTAATTTTATCAGTATTCTAATTGTAATATTAAAAATATATCATCTCAAAAATGTAATCACTTTAATAAAATACTTAAATATAGGTAAAAATAGCTATCATGCGCATAGCTACTGCAACGGGTCAACCTAAAGATTGTCTGAATAGGCGTCCGCATAGGAAAAAAGAATGCAATTCAAATGGTCATTTAGACAACAGATTACATTAACCCATAGATCACATTAACCGCATAAATCATTATGCTAACAAATAAAATAACATTTATGAAAGTATGATTCATTTTATTAAATGATCTTAGTCTTATTCGTCATACAAAAGCTAAACTATCCTTTACTAAAAACCAAACTTTAGAGCTTCCAACAGCATCATGTTCGAACCTAGTTTGAATGATATCAGAATCTTAAAATCATCTCTCTATCTTCCAAATTGGATTAAATAGTGTCAAGCGTTCAAATGGCGTCTATAGGCACCCAATTTCATGCCCGTACTTAAACATTACAATATTTAAGACTTTTAGTTAAATGGTGTTCTATCAATTAAGTCCTCTTAATCATAGGATATGGTAAAGTGCTAGAATTCAACAACGAGTAGATATTTACCAAAATAACGATCATACCTTTAGAAAATGGAGAAAATCAAGATGAGGACTCTAATCAATGAAGAACGCCACTAGAGTATATAGATATGTCCAAGACACAAAGCAAATAATTCTTGCTTCAACAAAATAGCCAGTCTTGAATCAAGGGTTAATTCGGTCGAGAACTCAAGAACAGCCTCTACCAATGTACTCAAAGGATGGTAACGGTTGGAATACCTAGATCAAGCTAGAAATGTACAAAAATACATAAGAGTTCTTAAAATATACCAGAGGACATAGAACATAACTCAGAGAAGCCAAAAGACCCCTCCAGTGGCCATCTGGGCCTATTGACTCAAAATAGCTCTTACTGAGGATAAGGAAGCTACCGACACATTTGATATAATTTGAGTATCCATACGAATTTCAAAAGGTTCCAAATCTCATAGGGATGTTGAGAATGTAATTCTTAAGGTAAACCCCCTAGTTGAGTTGGACTAGTTTAAAAATTAAGACGTACCTCAAGAACTGTGCCCCCAAGAAGTCACCAATGGCCCACCATTTAGTAGAAACTCCTAGAGGTCAAATCACGAATGGATTTATTATACCCAAAAATGGTTAAAAGATCCATTTTAATGGTGCACACAAGGAAGTAAAGGAATTGTGTGGGCCTTTTCCATTTCAACCTGTTATAGGATAACAATTTTCAAACAGATCTAACTCAGTGCTGGAGAATCTAATTTGAAACAAATTTTGATTTACTTGGTTTAATTTTCTCTTAAAAGTGTCCAAAAGGTCTCCGCCACTCTTGAAACCTATGTAGAATTTCCCAAAATGACTTGAATATGTCATAATAGAACTGAAACCTTTCCTAGACTGACTTGAGCTTAGAACTGTAAGAAAAAATGGCCTATTTTCCCTCCATGCTGCCAAAACTACCTTGCCACTAGCTTGGTGGCGAATGTTTTTGCTTGCTTGTGAGGATAGGTAGAATCGTTTGCCTACATTGTATGGTAGGATTTTCTACTTGTAGCTTCAGAAAGATATTTTTGCTTGTATTCATGGGAAAAATACTTACACAAAGGTTTGTACACAATTTTTCACCCATGGCTCCAAGTTGACTTTTTACCCACAAACGCAGGTGGACATTTCTACCCATGGCTGTTGGGTGACGATTTTGTTTAAGACGGTGAAAGCTTATATAAAGGACTTGTTTTTCCCCAATTTTGACACTTAACACTCGGCATTTGGAGCTCTCAAGGCAAGGTCAAGACTCCACGCTTTCTCTCTCTAAAAAAAGCCTGCATTGGAAAATTGTTTTTCTAGAAAATTTTTATTTTATTTTGAAGTTAATTTTTTTTCATGATTAAGATAAAATAATTTTCATTATATAAATAGAAATCATTTTTCAATGAAAAGTATCCAAATCATGACTCATGTCTGGACCAAGCCCGACGTATGATATTGACTAGATTTACCTAAGACAACTTGGTAAAATTCCAAGGCATCACATATAGGACATCCACTACCATGCCATGACATGCCCACATCATATTGTTATGCCATACAATGTCATAACATCATATCTACCATGTCATGTCATCCATGCCACATCACGCTACTATGCCAAGCCATTCCAAACATCATATTTACCATGTCATGGCATCACTACTATGTTATGCCATGTTCACGTACTACCATGAAATGTCATACCATGATATCATAATGTTATAACATGCCATTACCATGCTACATGATGACGATTCCCATAGCATGTCCCCAGGGAATGTCTCTCTACAGTGATTCAATTATTGAAAGTGTGAAAATGGGCTTTGAAAGTTGTGATTTAATGAGAATAGTAAAATGAACAAAATATTTAAAAATTTGATGTAAACAAATGAATTGAAAATAGTGGAACCAAAGGATTATAAGAAATATATAAATAATTTGCATTATGAATGGAGTATTAAAACTATCTCATCTTTGATTCCAACGAATGTGTACCAAAGATGAAAGTAAAACATTGAAGTACCGAAATTTAAATGAATTTCTTTTATCATTTCAAACCAATTTTATTCAAAAGAAAAGATTGAAAGAATTATATCTCTATTCATTCATACAAAAAGTTTATTTATAAACACAAACTCACCTTTGGTTCTCACTAAGATTTAGCCAAAAATCCTCATTAAAACATGAATGCTCATGTTGAAATTAATTCAAAGTATTTTACCAAATGTAGAGGAAGAAAAGAGGAAGAAACATTATATCCCTGAGAGGAAGTTACATTTTAGATGCAAATATATATATATATATATATATGTCCTATAAAGAAACCGTCTGTAACTTCCATGTTCTGCTACGGTCATTCAGATAAGTGGTATAGTGTTCGGATGAAATGTTGCATAGGTACTATTGTTCGAATGATGATGTACTAACATTTGGATGATGATTTGCAAGGCTACTGTCATCCGGATGATGTGGTAATAATATCCGGACAAAACGCATTTTTTTAGCAACTTTATTCATTTGTCTTCCAACTTTGCTCTAAGCATCTCCAATCAATGTATGAAGGTAAAAATACATTCTTAAACGTCATTTTACCTACAAAGACATTGAATAATGTTAATTGGGGATTTTTATATAAAAAGTAACAATAGAAACAAAATAATGTGAAATGAACATCTTTAATACCCTCAACTAAGTAAAATTGCGATGTTCATCACTACACTGTGTTACTATGCCATATCATCATGCTATGCAATGCTAACGTGTCTTATCTTCAGTACATATCATGGTATAACTTGCTAAGACATCATTTACCCTATTAGCTCATGCTATGACATGCCATGCACTATGTCATGATATGCTTATACATGATTTGACATACTAGAACACATCCAAACGTACGAGCACACACTCACTTGGGTTGACATAGACTTACAAGTCAAAAGTTTACCAATCCAAAGCATTCACTTAAGCCAGTAAGAATCCAGAGATTGGGAATGACTTAGATTGGATAAGCTAGTGATTTTCAAGTTATGGCTCCCATAGATATATCTGACATGCATCCTTTAATTGTCATTTATGATAGGCAATAATTGTTAGAAGATAAACTGTCATCTCATTCAATATGACCATGACATACTTGATCATACTAACTTCATCACTCACATCATAGTTAGCTTCTAGGTCATTTTACACAAACCTGATCACCATCACTGGGAACTAAGCTTCTGATTAGAGCAAGGTTCCTTTCCTAAATGATAAACACTCACTCACTCGTGTGAGGCACACCCTTGGAGCTAAACTTTCTAGCGGAGTGAAACTTTTTTATCTATTTATGTGTAAGGCACTAGCTGTTCTTCTTCATCTAGAGCAAGACTCATTTCCCCGATTATATGCAAGGTACTAACTGTCTCTTATTATTTAAAGCAATGCTTCTTTCCTCAGTTATACCCGAGGCACTAACTATTCTTTTACCCTGGAGCAAGGGGTCATTTTCTATGTTAAACATATGGTGCTAACTGTCTTTTATCATCTAGAGCGAAACTCTCTTCCTAAGTTATGTGAGAGGCGCTAACTTTCATTTCAGTCTAAGAGCTAGGCTCTCACACTTAGATCAATAAAAAGACAATTAATTATAATACTGACCAGAGCTAAGCGCTTTCTTATCCTATATAGCGAAGCTCTTTCACATAGATAGCATCAACCTATAGGTAATTTCCTCATACATACATACGGTTAGCTTATTTGGCTACTGATTACTATGTCTGAGGCCAATCAGCTTTCCATCTACAAAATTCTGATCACGTTTACATCTACATATGCATATCAATATATTATATCTGCGTGAGGTGCAAACCTAAACTTAGAGCGAGGCTCTTATATCCAACTAGTATAACATAAACACAATCAATAATTCAAACCATTTTAGGTCACCTGATCCTTTCATAAGGTATGTAGGTAACTGGAGCAAATAGCTTGAGTCTGATCACCTTGACCTTCATAGACCATCTTTCAATACTCATTTTATTCCTAATACACACACTTATTCAAGCATAAGAACTAAATAAAGTCCATATATCTAACTCTATATAACATCCCAGTATAAAAAGTCTCATCCTCAACGGAGTTCATTTTTACAAAGCATTCCTAGTGGGCACTAGAATTAGACTTAGTCTTTAAATCACATTTAGAGTTAAACCAGCTTGTAGAACTCCCTGGGGTGCATCATCGCCGCATAGGTAGACATTACACTACACTTGCATACATGCATTTCAAGGCTTGGTTGTGTTTCATTTCATACATTATTTGCATTTATGGGTTACATGTAATGATCATTATTAACTAGACTATTATATTATGTGATTCTGATTGCAAAAGGTGGAAAGGGACTTTGGATATCACTAACTATCTGGTGTAATAGTTTTCGTGCATAGCTGAAGCTCTAGACCCGTTATCTTTGATTACACAGACTAGTCGAGAGTTGCTAAAACGGGCATTTTTTTCACTTTTTCTAGCCATTATTTTGATTGCACAAACTAGTCAAGAGTTACTGAAAAGAGCATTTTTTCACATTTTCTGGAAACATAATCAAATCATTTTAAACTATAATAAAAACTAAGGTTTCTTAGCATACCCACTTTTGAAAGTATCGAGTGGTGACTCCTGTTATCTATTTTTCAGGCTCTATTTCAAAATCAAAAAACATATATTTTATATTTGGACAATCTTAAACGCACTATGCCAGAATAAGACACATGACCCGCGTCCGTTAGCCTAGCGCGCTGGTCCAGTTATGACAATGTCTGAATAGGATTAGGCATTAGAATGCTATCAAGATCTTTTTGCTTCTTGCTTCTTTTTCCACTTGAAGTGATCTATCTTTGCTCCATCATATTCTTCCATTTGATTGTTATTGTAACCATATCATTTTTTCCCAAAAATTCTATAATTTTAAATTCATTGCAACCTATTTGGCAATTGGTTTGAGTAAATTTTACAACTAGATACATTTGAGTTTAAATAATTGAAATTGGTTAAGTTTGACATATCATGGAAGAGATTTATTCAACTTTTGGGTGATATTAATTTCTTGCTATTGAATTTGACCCATGACATTCGCCATACTAACCAATACTTGAATTAAAACTAGTTATAAGTTTATAGGTAGTTTTATTTAAGACATTTTATTGCTAGGAACTAGTAAAGCTCAAGCTGGGGGCGTGATTACACTTGAAAAAGTGTAATTACTTTATCTATTAATCAGGAGAAATTTATTTACTTTGAAGTTCTAATTGTTATTATTTTTAAACTGTAGAGAAAAGACGAAAAATTGTAAGATTAGCAAGGATGAAAAGGATGAAAATGTCTCTACCATCCAGGTCTAGACACTTAGACATTCCACATAGCAGCAAAG
>QLOD02000029.1:20132450-20144552 GCA_003260245.2 Sideroxylon spinosum | reverse complement strand
TAAGACCCTTGGTAAGTACATTAGCAAGTTGGCCCTTGGTCGAAACATAAGGGGTACAAATTAGTCCACTATCTAGCACACATCCAAATGTATTTTCTATTTTTCAACACTCTCTCTCAAGTTGGAGAATATGCATCTTTCATTCCTAGCTTGAGGATAATTTCTTGGAAAGTTGTACTATTAAGACCCTTGGTAAGTACATTAGCAAGTTGGCCCTTGGTCGAAACATAAGGGGTACAAATTAGTCCACTATCTAGCTTTTCTTTTATAAAGTTCCTGTCTACCTCAATGTGCTTCATTCTATCATGTTGAATGGGATTATGGGCTATGTTAATGGTAGACTCTTTGTCACAAAGTAATCTTATAGGTCCTTCCCACTTGATCTTCTAGTCCTTTCAGATTATCTTGATCCATGGTAGCTCACATATTCCCAAAGCCATTACTCTGAATTCCGTCTCTACACTTGACCTTTCTAATACATTCTACTTCTTACTTCTCCATGTTACGAGATTGCCTCCAAGAAAAGTGCAGTAGCCAGATGTCGATCTTCTACCGATTGGTGAGCCAGCATAATTTGCATCAGTGTAACTTCTAGAGCCAATCCACCATGTCTTCTAAACATAATGCCTTTACCAGGATTCCCTTTTAGGTAATGTACTATCTTATTTACTATCTGCAAGTGAATCTCCTTGGTATTTTACATAAACTGGCTTACCATGCTTACAACAAACGCAATGTCTGGCCTAGTATGAACAAGATATATGAGCTTCCGTACCAATCTCTGAGACATTTCTTTGTCTACAGCTGAATCTCCATTTGCTTCTCCAAGTTTTTGATTTGAGTCAATTAGTGTGGATACTCGTTTGCCAGCCAACTATCGTATCTCCTTCAAGAGGTTTGTGACATACTTTTGCTGTGAAATATGAATGCCTTCGCTACAATGAGCTACTTCAATTCCCAAAAAATACTTCAGTCTACCAAGTTCTTTTATCTCAAATTCCTCGGCTAGACATTAATTCAAGGCTTTTTTTTTTTTTTCCTTTTCATTGTTTCCTGACATAATTATGGTGTAGTTTCAAAGAATGAGACATCAGTACACACAAAATATTGATGAAGGGAAGGACAATAACACCGATACCTTATTTGTAAACGAGAGTATCCCAAAAAGACATACTTAAGAGCACGAGACTCTAACTTGTCAGTTCTACTATTAAGGGAATGTTTGGTATACTAAAAAATACCGAAAAACTCTAAAAATCTCTAAAAACAATTCACTGTTTATCTCACTGCAGACATTACGAATCCTACACTTTATCTTATTTTATCTCATTTTTACTACACCCCCTAAGTTGATGCACAAAGGCAACACATCCAAAGATACCTGGTAGAAAAGAAAACAGAGGTGTTTGGAGAAATAAGATAGAATAAGGAGAACGATCTAATAGGACAGAGGATGACATTATATTAATTAAATAACATGCAGTGAGAATAGCGCCTCCCTAAAAAATTCTTAGGAACATGCAAATTGGGCAATTTCAACAAGGTGTAAATTCTTCCTCTCTGCAACTCCATTTTGTTGTGAAGTACGAGAGCAAGAAGACTAGTCCGGATCGAAGCCACGGATGGTTCGGACCACCGGGGAATTTCAAGCATTGTTTTGTAATTTTTTTAGGGTTTTTTGATGGCTCTATAAATAAACCCTAGTAGAGACATTTTGGGACTTTTGTTTCAACCGTCATATTAAGTTTTTAACAGAGTTTTTTACTTTATTATTTTGAGTGTTTTTGAAGAATGTTCTTGAGAATCTTGAAGTTTTTATTGAGGTATTGTCTACAATTATTGTTTTCCGCTTCGCTTCGCTTCAAAGTACAGTATTTAATTTTAGATTTAATCTAATGAAGGCTATTATTTGTTTTATTTTATTCTTTTTTCTTGCATTATTATTATGTCAATGTTAGGTTAAATAGCTTGTTCTTGATTCAACGAATCAAGGAAGGGTGGATTATTATGAACATGATGATGTGCGTTGATCTATGTGTGTTGTGTGAAAACGTACACGTAGAGACCTATAGTTTTCAGATTTAATTTTATTTGTTTCAAAACAATTCGAAAACAAAAACCTAGATCACATTCTCCGCAATCACTAATGAGGATTTTTCAATCTCAATTTTTCTTCTGTATTTTTTATTTAAATATGTTAAATCTGAACCCTAATATTTTTAAAAGAAAATCATCTGATTTTATAATCCTAAACGTGAATATAAAACTGAGTTTGAGAAATTTTATAAGCTTTCACGAAAGCATTTTTCTGATCTGTTTTTCCTTTACGTGAAACTTAAATTGAGATTTGAAAAAAAAAAAAAAAAGAAAACAACACTTTATGAACTAAGTAATCCACCCTGAATTGAAAGTTGAATCAAGACCTTTATCTGATAGTTGCTTTACATCTGTTAATTTAGTTGATTATTGATTTAAATTCTGAATTTCAATATTTTGTTTAGATTAATTTTAGTGGAGAAATTTACACTTACTTGTAAATAGAAATCAATCCAAACCTCCAATCACTAGAAATCATCATTTTTGAACTAGATAGTATTACTTTCATCTTTCAAAACCTAGAAATTAAAACAGTAGATTCCTTGTAGATTCGACATCGTTCTCATCGAGTTAAAACTACACAGCATACCCTTGCACTTAGGGGTTAATTAAGATGTGAAATTTTAAAAGCCTTGTTACCTGTTCCTTCAGCACGCCATACCTCATCCTTTGTCTGATCATCGCATTTTAGTCTCTTCAGAGTTCTCAGGCATGTCACCCTTTTGGTGTTCACATCACCCATATGTGTCGAGAGTTTGAGGTACCTGTTCTAGATAATTTCGTGACTGAGGATGGTGCAACGCATTAACAGCTCTTCTTTTTGCAAGAGTAGGGCTCAACGATCTAACTTTACAGCTGACTCAGCACCTGCTTTTTCCTCCCAACCAGCTGCAAGTACAGTTCCTGAGGCTCTTGGAGTGTCCATGCCTTCTCCTGATTTTTCCATGCCTCCACCCCTTGAGCTGTTCATGCCACCGCCACCATTTCAGCAGGCACCCATGTATACTTCTGCCCCTGCATTTACTTCCTACGTAGGACCGTCTTCTGTGCCTCCTGCCTATGACCTGCATTCACTTGGAGTTACTTTGGATCGTCTTAAGACAGATTAGCTTTGAGACTGAGACTAGAGCATAGCTTAGCTACATTGAGGCAATGCAGAGTCTATTTATCATTGGTTGTCATCGATGTTTGGAGGTGGGCAGCCTTTTGGACCTAGACCTGCACACACTGAGCCCGTGCCAGATCTTACAGAGGTAGTGGAATCTGCAGATGGTGCTAATGATGACATGCACCTTTGACCATACCGTGACAAAAAAGGGGAAGATCATTTAGGATATTTTGTGGATAGTTTCTTCTGTTACTTTTGATTATGACTCAATTTGATTTTGTACTTATTTAGGGATTGGATGGATGGATAGTTCAATACTTTGATCATGATAGTTTACTTGGATATTTTTGATGTACTTCTTGATTTTGGATAAGTATTAGAGTGGTTGGTTATGTCTCTTGTTGGATTGTTTATGATGATTTTATTTTGTTGGTTTTTGGACTCTCTGATTTAAGTCGGTTTTGTGATATCTTAGCAACATTATATTCAGGTTACTATTAGTGTTTAGTTTCATCTTACATATTATGCTTTAACTCTTTGCTTGAGTGTGTTGGAGAAAAGGAGATATTTTTCTAGCCCTTAGTTTGCTGGGGATAAATTTGTAACAAGGTTGATTTTTTTATTGGATTTTGGTTTAGGAGCATTGATTTCGTCATAGCATTGCCAAGGGGGAGATTGTTGGTTTTTAGAAGTTGACAAACTGTGGAAAAGCCAATGATTGCTTATCGAGTTTGTCTACTTTGACATTGACTAAGTTGTGTTAGTATATAGGCTTGATTTGAGTTTGTAAAGCAACTAAAAAGTGTAGAAGATTAGAATTCTGGATCAACATGTCATTGAGAATTTAGCTGGCTTCGCTGGCTATTCTTGTTAGGAATTCCAGTATATTTGTCAAAGCTGAAGGAAGCTCACTGGCTTCGCTAGATAACTCACTAGGAAAAACAGTATGCATGTTCAAGCGGTGGCATGCTTCCCGGCAAGATCGCCCCAGCGAGAGACTTGTGCTGTTATGACAAGTTGTTGATTCGTTAGGATTTTGAAGCTGCTATCTATTGAAGACTTTTCCTAGGGTTTTCATACACAGAACGAGAATTCCATTGCCTATGTTGCCTCAAGAAGTTCTCACATCTTCATTTAGCCAAAACCACTATACATTTTGGTTTTTGATCTTCAGGGTTGAAGATTGGTCTTTCACTAGTAAAGGTTTATCGTTGTGCTACGAGTAAAGTCTTAATGCAAGGGATCAAGGGGTTTTCGATAGTGTAACTTTGTGGTTGTAACTTTGTAACTCGTTTTATATAGTGAAAGAAGTTTATAGTTTTCCCTATTTCAGTTCCTCCTTAAGTTCTTTCAGTTTTTTGCATTGTGTTTGAGTGATCGATTGGTTCTACGCTTCGCATATTTTTCAATATCATACAAGTCTAATCAAATGGTGACATCACCAACATGTAGCCACTGTTCATTAATGTGATTGGACCTTAGATTTGGGTCATTTTTTATACATATTAGCTCTTATTTTTCTATGTTGTCCATCTCAGACATTTCATTTTGAGGCGCACGATTTTATAAAAAGTTAGCAAGATGAAAATTGGCGTACTTATCCAAAGGGTTTAGAGTCACATTGATTAGAATGACTATTAAGCCTGCCAACCTACTTCGTCTCTTTATTCCCAGTGCTGAGTTCAGCCCGGAAATCCTTAGAAAAAATGCAGAGAGATTTTTTGCAAGGAGCAGAGGGAGAAGGGTTTAAATACCCCTTGGTGAATTGAAGAACAATTTGTCATGCAGTGGACAATGGTGGATTGAAAATTTGCAAACTGAAGAAATTCAATGTGGTGTTACTATGAAAATGGTTATGGAGATTTGCAAAACAGGAGTGATTATGGCAGAATGTCATTTCTACCAAATACGAGCTTGAATGGGGAGAATGAAACTCAAAACCAATGAATGTTGCATATGGAGTCTTCTTGTGAAAAGGCATAAGACAATGTTAGCAGGTTTTTAGTAATAACTTGCTGTGGCATGTGGGGCAAGGGGATAAAGTAAAACTCTGGAGCTTTAGATGGTCGAAGAGGGAAGGATGATGGATCTTTACCTTGACATGTTAGAATTGGCAATGGACAAGAAGCTTCAGTGGCAGCATATCTGGAGAGCAGTGAACCGAAGCGGGTATGGAGTATCACTCTATGGAGGAATTTGCAAAAGTAGAGAGATATTTTCAATTCTTGCAATTCATTCAAAAGGTAAAAATAAGGGAGGGGGAAGTTAGGATTAACTGGGTTCATACAAAATCAGGGGAACATGAACTAAAATCAGATTATCAAGTTTTGGAGGGAAAGGAGGCAAAATTTTCTTGGAAAAAGCTTTCAAGGTCAAGGGTGACACCCACGTGTCTTTGTTCGTTTGGTATGCAGTTTGGCAGAGTATACTGACTATTAATAATTTGCAACAGAAAGGGCACACATTAGTGAATAGATAATGTTTATGTAAACAGAAGGGAGAATCAATAGATCACTTATTCATTGCAATTAGATTAGGAGAACGTGAGATCTGATACTAGTATCCTTTGGCATGCAATGGGTATTCCTAAAGGATTTACAGTGTTTTTTAGTTCTGGGTGGGGACACAAACCGAGCCATAAGTTTAGCAATACTTGGAATGTAACACCTTAATATCTTTTTCAGCTACCATGAAAAAGAAACAAACAAGAATTTTTTAAAGAGTTGAATTGCCTTTGTACAGGTTCAAGATATTATTTCTGGCTAGTCTGTATAGCAGGAGCGTGGGAGGTATAGAGTCAAGTTTGGAATCCTTTTTAGTTTTTGCTGAGAATGACAGTAAAGGGCAAGCTGAGTTATATTTCTGTCATTTGGAATTGACTTAATGTTGCTTTCAATAAAATTATTTTATTCATCAAAAAAAAAAAAAAAAAGAAAAAGAAGTCATCAATAACTCCAGTTGAAGCTCAAGTATGTCTCCTTAAAAAGGAGGCTCACAAAAGAGCCTTTGGCTTAGACATGATATGGTTGGAAGTGCAACTCCGATCTCTATGCCAAACATGGATATTGTTTTCATTCACCTTGAAAGTAGGCATACCAAGGGTGAAAGTGATGACCAAATAACAAAACTCTTAATCTCCACCAGACATGGATACTATTTTTGTCACCTTGAAAATAGCCCTACTAAAAGTAAAAGTAAAAAGTCAAATACTAGACAGCTTTTGACTTCACAAAGAAGACGAAAAAAGAATGCAGGTGTGGCATGGTAAAGACATCATTCCACGTGCTTCAATGAAGTAAGCATTTATAAGGATGGATCCTTCCATAAAGCACATCTGATTCATTTTGCTTGAAAGCCACTAGAAGGATGCACCAAACGGACTCATAAATTCTTTATATTTAGATAAATGAAATGGGAGAAAAATGGGTGCCAACAAACCACATTGCTGCCAAATAGGTCTATGGCTGGCATCTATATTCCAACTTGGTATTATCCATCGGCAACGTCAACAAGTTTAAGAAGTTTGTCAAGCAGGCTCCGTCCTCCCTTCTCCCATAAACACATGACTAAATTGAAAAGGAGTAACTAGCAAGTAAACCAACAAGATCAAGTAATTTATAGTATTAAAAATAATAAATAAAAGAATACCTTTTGTACCCGTGCAAGCAAACGAGTTAGATTACTTTTCAAACTCCGCACATGTTCAAGATTTTTGGTGCTAACATTCCTTGCTAGCTCATCCAACACAGGGTAAGCATCTCTCTCAAGGTCTGCCACACTGGAGTCCAAATATGTACAAACAACCTCCAATGCAATCTCGAGAACTTGAAACTCAAATGGGAGCTCACACTGCAAACCTTCCACTGCTTCAGGAACTGGTAACCATTGTCTCCCAGTTGATAAATGCATTTCATTGTCTTGCGCAGCAACTTGGCCGCCAGCTTGATCATTGGATGGACTTCTATGAGGAAGTTGTTGCCTCAGCTGATCCACAAACTGAAGAACCTCCTGTCGGAGAGGATCGAGCAACAGTACTTCTTCGGCTGTAACTATGGCCTTTATAAATTCCAAGTTAACAACCATTGCTTTCTCCCTGGCTGTGAGAGAAGAAAAAATAGAATTCACTTTCTCATCGAAACCAATCATTATATACAAGTGTCCACATTGTTTTAGATGTAACTAACAGTGAGAAGACATGAATATGAGAAAGACAAATATTACGGAACAAGGAAATAGAAGCAAGAAGATGGGATCAAAAGGTTGTTCAAATGCCATTCAGTCCTTAAATCTAAATATTCTTCTGAAATGTTAAATTTTAGGCCAGATAGATTCAAGCTATTATTAAATGCTAAATACTCATGCACTCTAATTCAATAGTACTTTTAATAGACAAGCTTAAACTTCAAAAAAATTAGTACTTCAATGATTCAGTATTATTAATGCAGCCACTAGAATCTTTCTATAAATATGTGATTTTATAAAACAAGCCACGAGAAGACCATGGTTGAGCCAATATAAGAACAAAAACATCCAAAGACCAATGGACACAAGTACAGAAAGGATTTGTTTCAAAGACTAGAAGAAATATATGAACAAAAAGAGAAGATACGTAACATAATTAAACCTTTCCCTGTTTTGAATTATCTTGATATACATTGTGGGGCCTATTTCCTAACAACTTAAACTCTTGAGTCAAGTGGTAACTTAACATGGTATCATAACTATAGGTCTGGGATGACCTGGTTCAAGTCTCACTATTAATGTCTATTTCCTGTTTGTTCTTGTACATTCTAATCATTTTTTGATGACGCATCTTGTTTGATTTAATTTGTTTGTCTCTACTCCATGGGCCAGTCAAGGTCACACGTGAAAGGAAATGTTGAAATAGCTTGCCCATTTCTTAATAACTTGAGTTATGAGACAATTGGAGACTTAACACCCAGAATCCACAGAAAGCTGCTTTCATTTTTTTTTTTTTTTTGGCTGTTTGATAATTAAAATCCTTTCTTGGGCTGATGATTCATCAATTTTGGAATTAGAGCAATTGGTTTAAACACAAGACTATCCTACATGACTAGATTAACAGAATGATTGCCAGACAAAACCAAAACCTCCACTATAAACATTGCTTCGAGATGAGATTCAGAACTGTTCAAGTTCAAAATAATAGACTGACAGACGTAAGAATCAAAGTTGAGTTATCTATCAATTTTTGCAAATAAAATTATTGAAATCAATTATATATGTAGATATATTGGCTGTAAATTTGTGCATACAAAAGAAAATATCAAATCAGAATATCAGAGGTTGATCATTGATGACGATATAATTACCAAGGATACTGGAGGAGTGAGAAAAAAGAGGGCCAAGAATCCTCAAATCCCTAGCCGGAATCGACACACGCTTGATGATCGTGCTCTTGTCACATTCGATCAGCTCCGACTGCCCAAACCTGTCGAACCGCATCCACAGCCTAGCCCCGCCAGCCTTCTTCTTCGGCTTAGTCGAAGCCCCCGCCGCGACCATGGCGGAGATCGAGTTATTGATGGTAGCCGCGGCGTCAGCCTCAGGCGGTGCCACAGCCGCCTGGGAGCCGCCCGCAGACTTCTTCAACCGTCGGCGGCTGCTCATCCGGCGAAAGGAGAATGACCCCTTCCCCATTCTCCCCCCTCTCTTTTCTCTCTAGATTTCTTCGTCTCTCTCTCTAGAACCCGCTTTCGTCGTCGTCTTCTTGCTCGTCTTCAGCCATAAACGCCTCATTGTTAACTTTTCTTTCAGATTCGAGCGTGAATCCTATGAAGCTTTGGAATCCTCTTACGTCATAAAGATAATAATTATTATTCTTAACGGCTATATTAAATTCTTCCTTTAATATTATTAGTTGAAAAAAGAGAAAAATATTAAGAGACCTTTTAGAGTTTCAAAAACGTTTAAAAAGCTTCGAAAATTTTAGATGGATTTTTTTTATTTTATGATTTTTAAAGTAGATCCGATACCTGACTCGGTATTTAGAGTCGTGTAGCCAATTAAGTCAGTGTGTGGGTTCGTCCCAGTTTTTGGCGTAAGTCGTTGACAGGTCTAGAGTGAAAGATTTATTTAGATTCTGTAAAACAGAATAGAAATTTAAAATTTATATTATGACATTCTTATCTAGATCTATGTCTACGGCATCAAGTTCATCCCAAGATAGCAATATAATAAATCAAGAAGAACATAATATTCAAAATATACAACAACCCATATCAAACTGGAAAATCTCAAATGTTCCTATAAAAGAAGTCTATCAAAAATGGTCATTTTTTTCAGATTATTCTATCAAGATAGTTGAACAAACTGTCCATTTTACATCTGAATGTCAATCTATAAACTTCAACTCAAAAATCACAAAAAAAAAAATCGAGAAAAATATACTTATATTCATTTTGGTCTAGTCCAAGTGGCTATTCGACCCTTGACTCGAAATGGGTTAAATACATCAATCTTGCTTCGTCTTAGGGATCATAGACATTGCAAATTTCAAGACTCTTTGCTAGGAGTCGTTGAAACAAATCTGTATAACGGTCTAGTATTTTCATTTGTTTCCCAAACTATCCGGTTTCATTACATGATTCTAGAGTATTAAACTTTCTTGTATTAAAAATCCGAACTTCTGATTATGATATGGAATCAGGAAACATTCCTTTGTTGTCATCTATCGAATCCATTATAAAACTATGACCACTGCTATGGATCCTAATGTTAAAATCATAAGTCTAAAGGGAGAAATAATATTTTTTCAAATTCAAAAAGAAAATTCCAACCTAATAGTCCCACAGACTATAGTATGGAATGATATCAATCTTCCTTCAGAATTGGAACTTGAAGATCAAGTGCTTATCCGATAGTAGAAAACAAAACACTTCATCGAATTCAAGAATTTCTGGATTGAACTGTTAGACTAAAGTTTTCATCTTCAAGATTCTTGAACTTAAGAATCAAAGAAGAAGAAGACCCCAAGTTTCTCCAAACAGCTTCCACCAGATATCCAAAAGAATCATTTACACCCCATAGATCTTCCTGCTCTTCTATCCCAGCATCAAGTAACTATGAACCTCTTAAAATAAATCGGGTTAGAGATAGACCCATACTCCAACTTGTTTATCAAGATTAAACAAACCAATAAGAAAAAGAAGAAGATGATAAATCTTCAACACATATGTCTCCAACACAATCTCAAATGCAAGATGATCCTCATATCTTTGCTATAGATAGAGAATTTAATATAGATAAAAGGATATTAAAACAAAACTTTGAATCACCTGAAAATTCTCAAAAAAGAAAATAGTTTCTATCAAACTTTGATGAAATCGTAAGAGGTCCAATAAGAGAATAATTTTATAAACAGGTTCAAAATTATAAAAGTCATTTTAGATTCTTTGACTGGTTTGAAATTTATGCATCAAATAACACTATAAACTATCCTTTTTCAAAAGAAATAAATATTACTCAAAAACTCCAACAATGGAACATATCTGTAGGTATTAAACAATCTGTCCATCTGTCGCATGAAGAAATATCAATCTGACATAGGAATACAATAATAAAAGCCTCATCCTATAAAATGAATTCTTCATTAGAATTTGATGTAACATCAAGAGATGTACAAAAAATAATGGAACAAAATAACTTTACAAATGAAAATCTCAAAACAAGTGATCAATTAAATAGAATTTAAATGACTCTCTATGAAACAAAACTTGAATCAAGCCAAGGCTCTCATCAAACTATTAAACCTCTTTTTATTCCTTATGAAATCCCCAAGAAAATCAATAATCAATTAAAAGATAAAGATTTTATACAAGAAATTGATCAAAAAATTACAAAACTGTAAAATACATTAATATTTGTAGTTGCTCCTGAAACACCTGAAACATCAACTCCATTAAAAAAGATCAAAGCTATCCATATATTGTCCCAGCTATCTGAAACAGAAGTTAAAAGAAATATTAGAAGCTTTTACCCCTCACGATCAAACATTAAATATGGTTAGATGGAATCATAACAAACATAACACAAAACAAATAAAAAACTATTACCCAAGACCATCTTTTCTTGACCAACAATTTCAAAATTAGTTGAACCAACTTAATTCTTTAAAGGTATCGGAATCCATAAATGGAATTTAGGTGGATTAATAGAATATCAAAAGATTAACAAACTTCAAGAAATGACTATGGTCGAAAGTGCTTATAAAATGAAGAAACAATGCTCGGATAAAGCAGTCGCAGAAATCTTAATATCAGGATTTTCTAGCAGACTTAAACCATGTTGGGATAAATATCTTACCGAAATTGAAAGAGATAACATACTAAATGCTATTAAGACTGATGAATATAATGAATCTTTCAAAATTGAAGATGATGATAATAATCCAACGACAGTAGAAGATGCTGTCAACACTCTCATATTTTCTATTGTCAAATATTTTACAGGAAATACATCAAAAATTGAAGAGAGATCTTCAGTAATCTTAACAAACCTAAAATGCCAAAAACTACAGGATTATCACTGGTATGAAGAAACATTTTTAACAAAACTTGGAATGATAGATGACCAACGTCTGTCGTTTTGGAAAGAAAAATTTATTGACGAATTACCAAGATTATTTACTGAAAAGGTAAAAATCCGATTGAGAGAACATAATGAAGGGATTATACTTTATGAAAAATTAACTGTTCCAGATATATCAGATACAATAAAAGACGTAACATTTGAAATATGCACTAATTTCCAATTAAATCAAAGATTGCAAAGAGAATTAACCCAATCACATAAAGAACTAGGCACATTTTGTGAACAATTTGGCTTAGTTAGATAAAACATACCTCCATAAAGAAAACATAAAAAAACATAAAAAA
>QLOD02000029.1:20077150-20089815 GCA_003260245.2 Sideroxylon spinosum | reverse complement strand
TTATAAAGTCAATATAAAATAATTAACTCAAGTGGGTCCAGTTCAATACACACAAAGTGTACTAGCACAAAAAGTTAAAACTAAACTAGTCCCCGTAGTCAAGACAGGCCTACTAAAATTATGTGCTACAGATACTAATGGTGTGTCCAATTCCATCTAAAACTATGAACCATAGACTTGTATTCCAAAAGAACCTTTGATCTAGTCCTCTGTGTGTAAGCCGTACTCTACACACTAGATCAAATACTCTTTGTGAATACTAAACACACGCACAAATATAGTAAATGGAATTCATTGCTCAAAAGAAACGCGCATTAAAATATATATAAAACATAACATAAAGTATGTTTTTTAGTCTATATCTCTATCAATCTCTCACTTAGACTCAAACCCATGCTTGTATACATCTAACTCCCATGCCCTCTATATGTCTATAAAAAACTTTAGAAGTCAAACTCTTTTCAAAGGCTCCGCCAGGTTATCCTCAGATGCAATCTTGGTCACCAGCACGTCACCTCTCTGCACGATGTCTCGTATCTGATGATACTTACACTTAACGTGTTTAGCTTTCTTATGGGTCCTTCGTTCCTTCGAATTAGAAACTGCCCCACTATTATCACAATAAAGTGTATTAGGCAACTGCACTGAAGGTGCCACACTAAGATCCAAAAGAAAACTTCTAAGCCAAACAGGCTTTTTTGCAGCCTCAGATGCAGCCACATACTTAGCCTCCATGGTGGAGTCAGCAACATAAATTTTCTTCACACTTCTCCAACTAATGGCTCCAAAACCCAAGGTGAACATATATCCCGAGGTTGATTTCCTAGATTCATTATCGATTTGGAAATCTGAATCTGTATATCTTATAGGCACTAGACTATCTTCATGGTAAACTAGCATATAAGGTTTCTTCTTTTAAAAATGTTTAAGTTTTGAAGCTTTTTTTGTGAATTATAAAAACTAAGGAATATATGTCTGTGTGGTTTTGGTTTGTGAATCAAAATCGTATGCATGTAATGAATAAAATGAGCAATGTTCTTCCAAAATTGGGTTATACATGAATAAATGATTTTGAATGAAAGAATCCAGTATATACTTGTCAAAATATGCTTTGAATGTTAGAGATAAAAATGAAGGATTAGGTTTTGTCAAGTATATGATTCGCTAATGTGATAGAATAACTTCTTGTGCATTTTTTTTGAAAGTGTTCTTTTGTAAATGACCTTAATATTGAAGTGTTCAATAAAGTATTAACCATGTTTGTAATTTTATCAAGAGATCTAGTCTCTGAGTATGTTTTCTAATTCCTTAAGGGCTTGTTTGCTTTAAAAAGCTTTTGTATTAATTTGACAAGGTTTTTGATGAATTTTGACAAAAAGAATTGCCCGTAGCTTATAAAAGCTCTCAGACTAAATGACCATTATCAATCAAAGAGGTCATTATTTTTTGTTATAATGTAGGCTAGGTATCAGGAGTTAAAAAATAAATAAGGGATGTACAAGCTCAAATTCCTATATTTTACTCGGGTAAAATTTACGAGAACATTTATAAGATGTTCTTCCTAAACGTGCATCCTTTGTCTTAAGAATTCATCTTTATGCCATAGGGAGCATTTTGAGTCCCTTTGATGGTTACATTTGAACAAAGTTATCAGTCTTAATTAGAGAGGTTTCTATTTAGATTGTATTGTAGGCTAAGGGTTAGGGTTATAGAAACAATGGATATTTAAGGCTCAAATTATACGCTTGGGGCTGTAACAATCCCAAGGTCATCTCATTCTCCATTTGATGAGATAGTATTATCCATGATGCTTGAGAGATAGAGCTTGGTCATTGTTTACAGAGGTTATAATGTTTGTGTTTTTGTTTTGCTTTAACTTTGATTTATTCCTGATTTCATCCATTGGACTCCAAGCCCTCTTGTTTTTTTTTTTTTTTTCTTTTTGGAATTTGAATTTGACTTTTAGCTCTTTACCTAATTCTATCCTTTGAGCTCTAGGCTTCTTTCTTCCTTTATATTGATCCCACATCTGGCTCTATCTTGTTCATTTCCATTACCCTAGTATGGGGAAAGACCTTTGGGGTTTTATTTCAAAAGAATACGAACCAACTCAAAGGGCTTTGCAAAGGGTAAAATTGTCCTAAATCTAGAGATTGTAAAAATGAATGCCTCTCTTCATTTTGAATTTGAGCGCTTTGTTTAAATATACGACATTGGCTTATTCTAATGTCTCTTCTTGATGAGATGATGATTTTGTTGAGAAAGGATGACCACTTGTGATGATGAGGGTTGCTCTTGACATCTGAATCATCCTTCTTGCTTACCCCTGTTTGGGGATGATTCTAGAATGGATTTAATGAAAAGAATGTATAAATTATTTTTTTTTTTTTACCGTATAAGCTCAAAGGGCTTAACAATGGATGATCCATATTTCTTTTCAGGATAGCTGAAATAAATGCCTCTAGTCATTTTGACTTTGGAACACTTATTCTTTTGAGCCCTTAATATTGCTAAGGGCAAAAATTTCTAACTTTTTTTTCAAAAAGGAAGTACCACTCTGTTAATCTATCAAGCTCTTGATTGCATTGATGACCACCTCTAGGTATCAAAAAATATCCCCAGTGGTTTAATCTATTAAAGATGGTGGTCAACCCTATTTGGTTGCCTACGTATCTCAGTGAACTGAGAATCAGGTCACCCATAGTTTTTTTGAACATCGAGATTACCTAGTTGAACACTTTAAGTGTAGGTCATTCAATTTGGTAAAAATGTGTCAGTGCTTAGCAGTGATTCTAGTAGACTAGTTTGTCGTAAATGATGTCTGATGAAAAATGATTGGGTGTTTCAAAAATTTTAAAAATTCTATACTAATTTATGAACGCAGATTCAAAATTGCACAAAGGTGTAGTGTTTAAGAAAATGCCACCTTTGCATGACTGTAAGAGATAGGTATCAACTTAACATAACAAAAATAGACTAAGTAATGTGACACTACTCCAATGAATGGAATGATGTGATTATGAGATGACATTATGGAAGGGGTGGGAGGGACTTTGGGCACTCTCAAGTGTTGGATGATTTTCAAGGAGAATGACCCTAGCCAGAGGCTTTTTATAATGTAAGCTCAGTGTATGTATTATGACTGTTTTCAAAAATGTGAATTAATGAAATGTTTCTGTTATCATATTATTGTTTCTGAAATTTTTGATTCCTAAAAAATGAATGAGAAAATTTTGAAAATAATAAGCACATTAGTATTGACATTTCAAAAATATGAACACGAAATTGAAAATGAAAGAAAAAATGTCAATCTCTTGCAAGGCATTTTCACCAATGGTTGAAGGCTCTGATTACTCTGTTGGGGTTGATCCTTGAAGTCTTTTGTGAGGGAGGTTTCAGAGGATTGTCATTTTAGGGATGATAGTAAGTAAGGTCCCAAAGAAGGAAGAGATGAGTACGCTTCGCAATGGGATCAAGTCAAATGAAGCTTTGACTAGGGATTTAATGTGTGAGCGTCTAGAGATGTAGGACTTTTAGATAGTCTACAGAGACCAAGGTGACCAGATTCGAGCTATCTACTTGAGCTACCTACATACCCATGACGGGATTAGGACTCTATAACTCTGGCAAATGAACAAATGCTTACGATATAGGTGACTGACTAGAAACTTACAAGCTTTACTAAAAAATTAAACACCAGGAGTATAAACTCCTCAAGTGTGCAAGGGTTCAGACATCAGAGTATCAACTCCATGTAAAGGAAGAGAATACAGTCACTAAGAGTATGGACTCCACATAGATGAAGAGAGTAATGACATGGGAGTATAGACTCCATGTGGGGGAAGAAGATAATGACAGTGGGAGTATAAACCCCATATGTGTGAAGAGGGTAATGACACTGGAAGTATAGACTCCACATGGGTGAAAAGGATAATGACACTGGTTGTATAGACTCCACATGGTTAAAGAGCGTAATGACATTGAGAGTATAGACTCCACATGGGTAAAGTGAGCAATGACACTTAGAGTATAGACTCCACACAGGTGTAGGGAAAAAAGACATCGGGAGTATAAGACTTCACATGGGTGTAAGGGAGAACAGACGCCACGAATATAAGACTCCACATAGGTGTAAGGAGTAGTTAGGTTTAGGGCTAAACTAGGGAATGGGCTTTACTCGGATGAGGAGCTCAACTTCTAATGATACACTTAGTACAAGTAGGTGAATATCTAACAAAAGAGGAACTTAGCTCAAATCGAGAGCTTTGTTCCAGATGGTGATGATCTAATTTGTATAAAGGGCCTAGAGGCCTATGGTGAGGTGAGTGAAGGTCTACCCTTTGGGAAAGGAACTCAGCTTAACTCAAGCACTCAGTTCCTGGTGATGCAATCTAATCTATAAAAAGGGCAAAGGGGCTTACAGTGATGGGAGTGATATAGTTTGATATGATTAATTATGTAGCCATATTGAATGTGCTTTGACAATTTAGATTCTATTATGGATGATAATTCAAAGATGCATATCAAGTATGTCTAGGGGAAGTCATGGCTTCAAAATCATTAGCTTAACCAATCCTATGTCAGTCTTAGTTTCTGGAGCCTTGCACATTCATGGTGAATGCTTTGGATTGATAAACATTTGATTTATAAGTCTGTGTCAACCCTAGTGGGTGTGTGCCTGCATGTTTGAAAGTATTCTAGCATGTCAAGGCATGTGTTGGTGTGGTGCATGGCATTCTCACACGGTTAATGATGTCCTAGCATGTTATACTATGATGTGAGATGATGAATGAGCATGGTAAAGAATCATAGCACATGGATTGCTATCTTGAGATAAGACCTTCCACGATTCCTTCACATGCTTTGTCTTATGGCACAGCCTAGCAATATGACATGTGAGCATAGTGTAAGAAGACAATGAAGCGTATAACTTGATAAAGATGGCATGGCATTGTGAATATCAAAATCTAGCATGACCTTGCATAATAATGTTATGTTATAACATGGTATTGACATGGTGAACATGGTGTTATGACATGACATACATGATAAAATGATGTTATGACATGGTCTATGTGTTAGTATGATATGGACATGACATATGAATGACGTTTATATTTTTACAAAATTTGTTTCGGGTATGTCCGGTTAATATCATACATCAAGTATAACCTGATCTTTAATTATGATCCGAATACCCCTCATTGACAAAGAATTATATTTATATAATTAAAACAATCCTATTCTAATTATGTAAACAAATTGAATTGAAAATAAAGTAAAATCTCTAGAGAGAAAATTATACCAAACTAGAAGCCTTAGAGAGATGAGGCTTGAAACTCCTTTAAAAACTTAAGAACTCTCTCAAGTGGTTTACCTTGATGGAAAGGGAGAGGGGGTTGATTCAGCTAAGATAGGAAGAGGAGAGTGGCTGTTTTTTGGTTGGGAGAGAAGGAAGAGAGGGAGCTTGGAAGTTTTCCTAGAAATCTAAGAAACACCTTCTAGTGGCCAGCCTCAAAGAAGATGGAGAAGGAGCTGAATGAGGGAGAAGAAAGGAGGAAGAGGGATGGTTTGAGGGATGATCAAAAAATGAAAGCGAAAGGTTCCTATTTATAGGCATTTGAGGTGGAAAAAAGTTGGTGTGTGGAGTTAGGCAAAAACATTCGTATAACCTACCAATCAAACTAATTTGAAAGAAAAGGAAACAAAGTATTTTATAAAATAGGGTTTACAAGTTTATTTTCTAAACACAATGGGCAAAACGGTTTGACAAAAAAAATAGACAAATAAATCTACAAAACAAGCTATCAAACATACTTGAATAACTTGAAAATCAAACAAATTTGAAATAGTAAGAAAGAAAAATGTTTTGTTAAACAAACTTAGCAAAATTATTTGTTAACTTAGATGTGCAAACTAATTTAAACAATATGTTAAGTAAGTAAATTTGTAAAACAAAGAACAAGCTTGAATAACTAGTTGAACAAAGTGGTGTGCAAAACGAAGTTAACAAACAAGTTTGAATGTCAAAAGAAGTAAGAAAGTTTGGAAAGTAGCCTTACAGGCAAGGGGTTTGGTCGCATGGAGTTGGGGGCTAATTTGGCCTAAGCCCCTAGCTCAGGCCATGTTTCTGGTAGTTTGGACTTCATCCAAGAAGGTTCGAGGCATTCCAAGACCACTTGTACAGTTTTTAGGAGCTTTCAAGGAACTCTCAAATTATTTAGGAGAGACTTAGAACTATTAGGCTAAATTTTGGTCTAATTTGGGATTCCTAAGGTTAAGTTATGTTCATATGAAAATTGCTATTCCGAAACAGGCTGAAACGGAGAAAGGGTCAGTCAATCCTTTGACTTAACTCTTGGAGGCACCACCAGGCTAACTCCGTCCATAATTTTTAGGTATGAGGAATCCAAAATTCCATCAATAGGTTCTCAGGATGTTTCTATAGGTGTGTAAAATACTAAACAAAAATTGAGTCAGGAGCTTGGAGATCTCTTAAATTACTAGTTGACCAGACCTAGTTATGCACTAACCTTGGGGGATGACACCTTACCATTCTTATGCACTTTGAGGGCATTCTTATTTCATCTTGATGGTTAAATTGTGTTTGGGGTGCCAGTGGCCTCCTTATTGCCAGTAGGTGCCAATTTGAGTCGGTAGAACCTGGATGACCTCTAGAAGGGATTTTTGGATGCTCTGAGCTTTGTTTTATGTTTTTTGGAATGCCTTACGATTTTTTATTATCTTATAGAAGGTTTCTGACTTGATTTGGGTATTTCGGTTGATATTATCCTTGAGGCACGTCAGTAGAGGTTATTTTGAACATCTGGACCGAATTGACCCTTGACACTAGAATTTAACTCCTTTGTTACTGCAAAGATCCTCTGTTTGGTATCTTGGACACATTTGTGTAGTTTGGTGATCTTCTGCCTTAATTTGGGTCGTTTAGCATGGCTTCTCTTTAGCTTAAGGGTAAAATTAGTATATTGTTGATTGTTGGCTTTTTGTTGATAGTTGGTGCTTTGACTCATCCTACGATTAAGAAAACTAAATCAGTAAAGCACCATTTGAGTAAAATCATTAAATAATGCAATTATTAAATGTGGGGGGGTGCAAATTAGGGTGTCAACAATTTGGAGCTAAATTCTCTTCCCCTGTTATGCACAAGGTCCTAACTGTCTTTTATTTTCTAGAGCTAGGTTATTTCTTTCACTTATCCCACATCAAGAGCCACACACCTTCACACTAATTCTGTATGTGGCACTGATTGATTGTTCAAATAAATTGTTAGAAAACTATAATTTACTACCATTCATGAACACTTTGAGTGTTCATTTTCCATTAGTTTTTAGATTTTTGATTTGACACATGTTAATACGGGATTTTGCAAATGTTTGATCATCAATAGGTGGAATTAGGGGTGATTTGGGCATTAGAGAAGAAAAGAAGATCAAAGAAGCAAGAAGGAAGGATGAAGTAAGCTCCAAGTATTGAAGTAAGCATAACCAGGCACGCTCCTCATCAACTTGGGTGCCCCTAGAGACTGGGAAAGCATCAGATGTTCATCTGGGTGCCCCCAGAGAGCAACCATGTCTTAGGAGTTCAAGCAGGCACCGCACTAGCCTAGCTGGGTGCCCCAGAGAACCATTATTTTCTATCATTTCAAGCGGGCACGCCACTGAGATCCAAGGCACCCTCTGTGTGTAAAAGCTAAACAATTCCATTTTTTATTATATTTATTAAGCAACCATTTTACCTTTATTCTTTGTTGGTCTATAAATATAGGCTTTTATTCAGACTTAGATAGATTTTCTTTTTAACAAGACTACATTTAGTGTTTTTCATCTCAAGTCTTGTCACTCTCCTAGGGTTTACAAGTTTCATGTAAGTAACGTTTTAGTTTGTTCAATTACAAAGTTCAATTTCATTTCTCTGTTACTTTCTCTCATTGTCTCTCAATTTTCAATCCTTGTTTTCTATTTTCATCTGTAGCTTTAATTCAATGGAAGGTTTGCGTGATTGTTTCTTGTTTCAAACTTTTACCCTAAATAAGCTAGGCTAGGTTTTCGTCCTTGGTTTCAATCTAGGAATGTAGTAGTTGAAAGACGATTGATTTGGATTGAATATTCTTCAACAAAACATGATTTTGGAGGATTTATAAAAAGCTTAGAAATTTGGTTAAAATATTGAAATCGATTCACCTGTACTATAAGTGGGCCTTGGTTACAAATTGATGCTCGTGCATACCAAGTGTCCGATTCAATGTTCCGTTGACTTTAAACTTCATTTCAAAACTATAATTCCAAGTATTTTCACCTAAACAATTTATAAAGCTAAATCGTCCAACACTACGCCACATGTGTGGATGTAAGGTTGCATAAGCAACATCCAAATCAACATCTTGATGCGTTATAAGAGTAGGTTTAAACCAAGTGTCTTCAATCAAAAGTAATTTTCTTAAACCAAATTGCATCTTTTCATCAGTGTTTTAGTTGAAGTTAAGTTTCATTTTCAAAATATTTCCCAAAACCAATTTAGAAAACTCAAAAGATTTTCCCTTTTCTTTTTATCATTTTTGCAAGTACTTGCAAAACGAGTTTCCAACTTTTTTCACACACTCTTACTCCGTGTGGAGATGACCTAAGACTCAGCTAGAATAGATACATGACCACCTCTTGCACTTGAGAGAGTACACAAAAATTGAGTGAGGTCAAGTTTTAGCTCTATTGTTGAGGTGCAACGGTTTGGTGATGAATTCTGAGAACTTGTGGTAGGACATACTTACCATCATCTTCAACTTTATTACATTTGGATTTCGAGGTGACATCACTTCTCCCTCTTGTTAATATTTCATTTTCATTTTATTTTATTTTTCTATCTTTCCTATATATATATTTTTTAGGATTTGTTAGAGAGTAGCGTTAGTTGCATGTTCTTAAGGTCGGGTAGAGTGTTAGTAGGAGAAGTCGAACCAGAAGACCCATCTTACCAATCTTCACACTCAAATTCTTATCCCACTGTTTCACTCACCAATTCCTCATCCTTCGACTCAATGTCTCACTTGGGAGAGAATGAAAGTGTCCAAGGGAAAAATGATGATCTTGTGGGTCTTAGGCCAATGAGAGATCACATGAACCCAGTTAGGAAGACAACACCTTTGTGTATTAGTTTGCCTTTAAATAGGGTAAATTTTACGTTAAGACCTATGATCATTCAACTCATTCCCACATTCTATGGCCTTGACTCTAAAAATCCCTAAAATCACCTAAGAGATTTTGAGGAAATAAGTAATGTTAGTATTGACCAAAATGTCAATAATGATGCAGTGCATCTCAAACTCTTTTCTTTTTCCCTTAAGGGCAAGGTCAAATTCTAGTTCATTTCCCTTTGTCTTCATTCTGTTGGAACTTTGTATGAAATGTAGACTAAGTTCTTGAAAAAGTTAATTCCTAACCCAAACGACTCAACACTACAAGCGATAGGTCACCACATTTTCATATAAGCCAAGTGAGAATTCATGTTGACCTTGGGAAAGGTTTAAGAACCTTTTGATGGCTTGTTCTCATCATGGCTTTAAGCTATGGAGACTTGTGAGTATCTTCCATGAGTCTTTAGCTCCCACTCTTAAATAAGTTGTGTCTACCATGTGTAATGGTGCCTTATTTGAAAAGATTACGGAGAATGTCATGGACTTCTTTGACATGATGGTTGAAGACTTTAATGATTGGTAAGTTAGACCTCCCTCTTCGTCTAAGCATAGGAATCCCACACCTAGTGACCAGTTCAAGTTAAGTAAAAGTGATGATCTGTGGGCTAGGTTAGCCGTATTACAAAGTAAGTTAGATTCTCTTGATGTCAAGAATAAGGAGAAATTGGTAAAGGTGAAGCTAATTTGTGCTGCGTTTAACCAAGTGGGGCATGGCGTTAATTCATCCCCAAAGCTTCCTTTGCTTAGAGAGATTGGTTATGGTCGAGCTTATATCAATAACGCTCAAAACCACCCATTTTAGAATAGGGCCAAGGAATCACCTCTGACCCACAAGGTGGGAATGTCACTTACCAAGGGGGAAACAAAGCTTCTAATGTTTATCCCTCGGGGTGGAGGAACCATCCTAGTTTCTCATGGAGGAATGATAATTAGCGTCAATCATTTCAATTGCCTCCCTTACTATAACCCCGATACTAACAGCCAAATCCTATTGCATTTTAACCCACACAGAAGAGGCCTTCTGAGGACACTTTTAATAAGTTCATGCATCAATAGTTGAACATCAACAACCAAGTGACTCGGGCTTTAGATGACATCAGAGCGCAAGTTTCTAAGTTGACATAGGCCATGATTACCAATCAAAGTGGCAAACTTACCGCGTAAACTTTTCGAAATCCAAAAGGCCAGTTGAACATTACTAAGTCATCGACCTTAGGTGCTACCCCATATGAACAAGTGCAATCTGTCACTAGATTAAGAAGTGGGAAAGTTAATCAGAAACCAGTTGATCCTAGAGCCAACACACCAAATGCTAAGATAGGACTAAGGGGTAGTAAGGAGGTTGACGAGCCAACTGACGTAAAGACTAAGGAAGAAAAGGAAAAGGGTATCCAAGAGAGTGATTGATAAGGACGTAAGGGGAAGAAAGGTGAGAAAATGTCAAGAGAGAAAGAAGAGGATATCATTATGGGCACATCAGGTAAGCAAGAAGACCAAATAGATAAGTACATACCTAGGCCACCATTTCCCAAAGATCAGCAAAGAGTAAGAATGAGATGTTAAACTTTGAAATTTATGAAGTTTACAAACAAGTGAGAATCAACATCCCATTACTTGAGGTTATCGAGAAAAATCCCTCCTATGCTAAATTCCTCAAGGATATGTGCATTTTTAAGAGGAAGCTCAACGTTAGGGAGAAATCTTTCTTAACTGAGCAAGTGAGTGCCATAATCCAGTGTGATAAACCTCCTAAATATAAAGATCCTGGGTGTATAACCATTTCATGCATACTTAGGGATCACATCATTGATAAAGCTCTTCTTGACCAAGGTGCTAGTGTTAACCTCTTACCTTATAGTATGTACCAACAACTAGGCTTAGGTGAGCTAAAACCCACTAGAGTAACATTGCAATTGGCCGATCACTTGGTCAATATACCACGAGAGATAGTGGAACATGTGTTGGTTAAAGTAGACAAATTCTACTTTCCAGTTAACTTCATTGTGTTAGATAGCCAATTTTCGTCCAAAACCCCACCCATTCCATTTGGGTCATTTTAGGTAGACCATTCCTTGCTACATCCAATGTAGTGATTAATTGTAGGAACTGGGTTATGAAGAAATTCTTTAGAAATATGGCCGTAAAGATAAATATCTTTAGGGTGGGAAAGTAGATGGAGGAATTTGAGGATCTTGGAGAGGAGGATGTGATTCATGCTCTGAGTGAGGAACACTTTGAAAAGTCCTACTTTGATGACCCACTAGAGCGAGCCTTAGTGAGAAGTGAGATATACGAGGCTCATGATGGAGCAAGCTTTGCGGATAGTGATGAGTTTTGTGAGTGTTATCATGGCTATTAGTGGCTGGGTACTAATTTTTAAGTCTTTAGAGCCATCTCTGATTAAACCTAAGCCATCAGTTGAGTGTCTGCCTTGTCCTTCTAGGAAACCTTTACCAACTGATTTAAGTATGCATTCCTAGAGGATGGTGAGACATTCGCAATAGTTGTGTCTTCTGTGTTGGAGAGAACTCAGGAAGAGAGATTGTTTACAATCTTGAATGCCCATCATCAGGCCTTAGGTTGGACTATGATAGGCCTTTGAGGTATTAGTCCCTTAGTGTCTTCCCATCACATATACATTAAGGATTATGCAAAACCAGATAAGCAAATGTAACATAGATGAAACCCCAATATGAAAGAGGCTATGAAAAAAAAAGTGCTTAAATTGCTTGATACGGGTATCATTTACCCCATCTATGATTCAAAGTGTGTGAGTCCCACCCAGTTTGTTCCTAAAATGTTCGGTCTCACTGTTGTTGAGAATGCGAATGGAGAGTCAGTGCCTTAATGCACCCAAACAGGATAGCATATGTGTTGACACTCCATTTTTGCCCAACACTTTGTACATTCTAAAAATTCATTTTGATAGGCACATATATTTGTAAATATTCACTTTTACTTCTAGATATGTTTCTTAATTTTTGTTAAGCTTTAGTTAGGGAACTAGTCCAAATTCCATTTCGAGAATTGTTAGGTCAAAAATGATCGTTGTGTCCTTGGATTCCAAACAAAGGCAAATTGAGAGCCCCAATGAGATAAAAAATTTGTAGGAATTGCTAGAGATATTCAAGGAGAGGAGTTAACATTCTCACATAAAAAAATTGGTTAAATTCAAGTTTTAGGGGTCAATGTGCTATGAAAGTCAGTCTTAGAGATTGTCGATAGAACCATAAGGTAATATTGATCGAAGCAATCAAATCAAGTTCAAAAAATTTGAAAGCTTTATAATATACAAAAACATATGAGGGAATTCATATTTGGGTTTGGAGTGTGCAAAAATTGCCTTTAGTGGTTGTTTCGGCATCAGAATGTCCAAAATTGCACGCTAAGACATTCCTTTTCTTGCTTTCGACAGGAGAAAGGAAAGATTACGACCCTTTCCGATAGATAACCAAAG
>QLOD02000029.1:20048337-20065510 GCA_003260245.2 Sideroxylon spinosum | reverse complement strand
GGATATCTGTAATCTTAACGTGAGGAGATAATAAGTATTTAATATTAAAGGCTCGAAAATACAATTTCGAATAAGATAAGAGTGCGATTATAATTCTTTAGTGGAATGAATTATAATTTATGTAATTAAATCATAACCGGGTAGGATTAGGAGATTTAATTACATAAGAAGTCCTTCTCTTATTTGCCTATTGGTCCCTGTTGTAACCCTATAAAATACCCTCTCTTGTGGCAGCTAGAGTTAACGTTTTAGGAGGAGGAAAATAAGAAACCCTAGAGAGACTGCCAAGAGATCCCACCATCTTGTGAGAGCAAAGAAAGGTATTTTCAGGAATGTGGCAGAAGGCTGAAGGTTGAGATCGAGCAATCGAATCGAAGTCAATAAAAGTTTTGTCTATTGGATTTGTCGAGATCAAACCAGAGAGATCTCGAAGGTATGATCTTGTTCTTGCAATATAGAACGATAAAAAAAATTTGTATTAATTATATACACTATAGCCGTGATCTTGGGGTTTTTCGCATTCCGTAACACCCAAAACATGTCATAGAACATAGAGGAAAGCTCAGAGCAGCTGGAATACCACTCTAGAGGTCATCCGATTCTACCGACTCAAAATAGCTTCTACTGACAAGAATGAAGCTGCTGGCTCTCCAGACACAATTTGAGCATCCAAATGAAGTTAGAGTGCCCTCAAATTACACAAAACTATTGAGGGTTCATTCCTATAGGTAATGGCATAGCTAATTTTGACTAAGTTAAAACTTCGGAGGTCTTTTTATTGATTCATTTGAAAAATTTGTTAATTTTTTTGTAAATTCATAAATGTGTCCCGAAGTCCCGCCGATAGTATTTTTGGATTTTTCATACCAAAAAAATGGTAGGAAGAATCATCCTAGTGGAATCTCTAGGGGTTAAGTCAAAGGATTGTCTAACCGCATCTCTGTTTCAGTCCATTGTGGCACAATATTTTTCAAATGAACATAACTTGACCTCAAAAAAGCCAAATTCAACCTGATTTTGGCCTAATTGGTCAAAATCGCTCCAAAAGATGCCAAAGAGGTCTCGGAAACTCCGAAAAACTGTGCCAAAGGTCTTAGAATTATCTGAACCTTTGCTGGTGAAACCTAAACTTTGTCATGTATGGAGCTAAATTGGCCTTCTCTTAGGCCTAATTTCTAAACACTTTGCCAAATAGGCCTTTAGCAAACGTTTTTGGGTATTTTGAAATGTAAACCTCTTTGCTCAACTTATTTTGCGAACATATTTGCTCGTGGTGTTATGCAAACTAGTTTGGCTATCCTATTTAGCAAAAAAAGGTTACAGAACAACCTTGGCAAAAAGTTTACATACCTTACTGGGTAAACTTGTTTTCCCATAAATATGGGGCCTCTCTTTCTCATTTTCACCATCTCGCCTACCTTTTTCTCTTCACCTTCCCTAAAGCTGGCTATTAAGTGGTGTTCTCAAGGTTTTTGGAAGAATTCCAGGCTTTTTCTCTCTTAATTTTCACGTTCGGTATAATTTTCTCTCCAGAAATTTTATTTTATCTTTCAATTCAATTTGTTTACATAATCATAATAGAATGATTTTAATTGTATAAATAAAATTCTTTGTCAATGAAAGGTATCTGGATCATAATTCAAGATCGAGTTATACCCGATGTATGATATTGACTGGATTTACCCGATACAAATTCGGTAAAATTCCAACCATCATACAATTAACATGCCTTCATCATACTAACATGCTATACCATGTCATAATACCATTTTCACCATGACATACTATGTCATAACATAAAATTACCATGTTGAGCCATGCCGAACATCATATTTGCCATGCCATGTCATTTCCACCATATTATATGATGTTATTATCATCCTACACCATGCTATGTCATACTTCCATGCTATGCAATGTTATACCATGCCAAGATCATGCTCTGCCTTATTATCATGCTCATTCACCATCCCACTTCATAATATTACATGCTAAGATATCGTTTGCCAAGCTAGTACATACTTTGACATGCCATGCATCATGTTTTAAGATACCGACACATGCCTAGACATGCTAGAACAAATCCAGACATGCAAACACACCCCACTAGGGTTGATACAAACTTAAATATCAAATGCTTATCAATCCAAAGCATTAACCTAAGTGAACGAGGCTTTAGAGACTGGAAATGACTTAGGATTGGCCAAGCCAATGATTTCTAAGTCTTAACTTCCCTTAGACATATCTGACATACATCTTTGAACTGCCATCCATGTTGTCATCACATTTAATATGTACATAGCATACCTGATCATGGAAATTGCATCACTCACATCACATTAGGCTCCTAGGCTATTCACATAGACCAAATCATCATCACCAAGAACTAAGCTCACAATTTGAGCTGATTTTCTTCCCACATGATAGACAATTACTCATATATGCTAGGCACATCTCTGAAGCAATGCTCCTTTCCACAGTTATGTGTAAAGCGCTAACTTTTTTTTTCCTTAGCATTGAACTCCCCAACGGAGTAAAACTCTATCTCCAGTTATGTGTGAAACACTAACTATTACCTCTTATCTAAAGCGAGGCTCCTTTCCTTCCCCAGTTATGCACCGGGAGCAAACTATCCCTTTGTCTAGGGCTAAGTTCCTTTTCACAATTATGCAAAAGGCACTATCTGTCTCTTTAGTTCAAGAGCTACATAAACTTAAGTCCTTCACGGGGTATGTAGGTAGCTTGAGCAGAAGGCTTGAGTCCAGTAATCATAGTGTGAATCGCTAACTTAGAGCTAAGCTCTTTACCTACACAATATTTCAGATGAGGTTAGAGCTATGTAGACCTAATCCCTTAACAAGGTACATAGGCAGCTCGAGCAAAAGACTTAAGTCTGGTCACCATAGCGGCAAATGCCGCCTTAGAGTTAAGCTCCTTTCCCTAGTTAGATGCAAAGCATTAATCGTCTTTTCTCTAGAACGAGGCTGAATTTCCTAGTTACGTGCTACGCTCAGATTATCCTTCTTGGAGTAAGGCTCCCTTCTCTAGTTAACCATTTTCCTGTTACGCGCAAAGCGCTAATTGCCCTTTCCCAGTAAAGTAAGGCTTCTTTCCTCCAGTTATACACTAGGCGCTAACTATTCTCTCTCACCTGGAGCAAGATTCTATTTCCCAAATAAGCACGCCGTGCCAACTGTCTTTTATCATCCAGAGCAAGGCTCTCTTCCCAAGTCATAGGCAAGGAGCTAACTTTCATTGGTCTTAGAGTTAGGACTCTCATAATACAAAGACAATACCAGGCTTTTTCTTTCCCTCATCCTATATCCAGAGCGAGGCTCCTTCACACACAGTACAGCCACTATCGGTAACCCTTTTATACACTTAGCCTACCTTAGTTGATGATCAGGCTCATATACTAGAGGCCAATCAGTATGTCATCCACGGCATTGTAATCATGCTAGTATCTATTCTACACATTAGCACATCCTATCTACGCTAGGCACTGGCCCAAAGTTACATTGACTTAATCCCTTAGAAAGATACGTAGGTAGCTCGAGTAGATAGCTTGAGTGCAATCTCCATGGTCTTCAATAGACTATCTTTGCAAGGTGCTAACTTATACTTAGAGCTAGGCTCTTGCATTCATCCATCATAAACACTCAAACATATAGTTTGGACCATCTTATTTCGGAACTATGATTAACTTGATCCCTTCACAGGGTACATAGGCAGCTCTAGTAAATGGCTTAAGTGCGGTCTGTCTTCATAAACCATCATCTACACTAGATGCTATTTAGATTTAGAGCTAGGTTCTTACATCTATACACCAATTCATTCTCAGCTTATCATATAGTTCAGACCACCTTAGCTCTGAACTACGTCGACCAAATCCCTTTATAGGAAACGTAGGATGCTCAAGCATATACCTTTTGGTCCAGTCCTCAATGTTCATAAACCATCTTTCAATTCACACTTAATCTCAGCACATACTCATGCATAGATAGACATTTCCCTAAACTCACACACACGAGCTAGGCTTAGTCACCTCCCATTTCATATATTATTTAGGTTGTATACAAGGATCATTATAAATCAAAGTATTATTTTGTGAGATTACGACTACAGAAAGTAGATAGGGACTCTGGATATCCTTAAGTACGCAAGCGTAATAGTTTCCATAGGTAGCCGAACCCTCAGACCCACTATCTCTAATTGCACAGACTAGTTGAGAGTAACTAAAAAAGGCCATTTATCACTATTCAAAAACATAAGTTAAAACACCTTTTAATTTAATTGAAAACTTGGGTTTTTTGTCACACTAATTTTGAAAGTGTCAAGTGGTAACTCATAGTCTCTATAATCAAGGCCTTTTTTCAAAACAAAACATAGTTTTTCATATTTGGGCAATCTCAGATGCACCATGTCACAATAAAGACTCACAACCCATAACCATCGACTTCAATGGGTAGATCTGGTCGTGATGGCTGATTCTGCTGAGGAATAAAACTTCTGCTTCCAAGGTTCAACCATAGTTTCCCTTTTCGCAATCACTGTCCGTAATCTCCGGTTTATCTAATTAAAGCATATAACCCATTCTCCATTAGAATGGTTACATTTTTACTATTTCATTTATACTGTGTATACTGACCTTTTCAACTACAAATAAACTACGTGCATGTATATATCCTTAGGTCTGAACTACGTCTACCTGATCCCTGTCATAGGGCACTTAGGCAGCTTGAGATCACTCCAGTATTTATGGATGATCTTTGAATTTACACAACACTTACACACACTAGATTGAGGTCACTCTGGTATTTGTAGACTATTTTTCAATTTACACTACATTACACACACTAGCTAAGCTCGGTAGATAACATTTCATGCATCATATGCATTTAAGGTTGTATGCATTGATCAGCATAAACCGGAGTATTATATTATGAGATCACAAATGCAAAGAGTAAAAAGGAACTCTGGATATCTCAGGTATCCAGATATAACAGTTTTCATACATAGCCAAACCCTCGGACCCGTTATCTCTGATTGCACCAACTTGTTGAGAGTCAATAAACCACATATTGCATTTAAGTCTATAGGCATTGAGTGGCATCACCAACCCAATCACATTTAGGATAATGTTTGGAATGAGCCTATTTCTCATTGACTCTCCTATTCAAGAGACTTTTGTACCATCTACCGAGAGTCCGAGAGACATGCAGTCCTTTCTTACTACCAAGCCTAATGCTAAACCTACCCCAACCACCCTGGACCCTATTGAGAGTCCTTTGACTCCAACGGAGCATTTGAATGTCACATGGCCTGAGGAGTACGTCATTGAGTTGGTTGACCTTAGTTCACTTCACTACACACCTGAGGTTGAGAGTGGTGCACACCTTCACCTCTTGACTTAGCCCTATCTGAGAGTCTTACTACAGGGAGTATGAGTGACTACCATAAGACCAACCATCACTAGGGGAGGTAGTAGACATGGGGAAGCTTCCATATACTTTATGGGTGTTGGGAGATCATTAGAGCTCACCATTTCCACATCCATAGATTTCTTGGGTATTAAGAGACTGATTGAACCCACCATACCTATGTCCTTACATGCCTTATGGCCATTTATGAGGCTTCAAAAACCTCGCTTGGCCTTTCATGCCTAAGTGTGTTTTACACCTGAAGAGTGTCCACCTTCAATTCTTTGTGGGCCCAAAGTGAATATTTTATTTTTTAAACCATTTGTAGACGTATGGCTAGAGAAGGTATTGGATAATCCTTTTTCTTCATTTCATTTGCACATAGTAAATTAGATTTTTCATTTTCTTGTTTCTTTTTAGTTTGATTTTCTTCACTTATTTTCTTTTATTTCATTTTTATTTCTTCTTTTGTATTAACTCTTTCTTTTGTCTTATTTTCATTTTATTTTTCTCTCATCTTCTTTTTAATCTTTTCTCTTATATAGTTTCTTTTATTTTCTTCAAATAAGGAAACTCTTGAGGTAATATCCTTCCTCTCCCTTTTGAGCATCTTAGTTTACTTTGTGCTTCTTATTTATGCCTTTTGTGGCTATTGCTTCATGCTCATCATCATGCTCACCATAGCACCCTACGGACCCATATATGCTTCATGGTTCTCACATTGAAGACAATTCTAGTTTAGGTTAAGGGGTAGAGTTCGCATGATGACCCTTTGTGCTGAAATTGTTATTTTTTTTTTTTTTAGTATCTTTGAGCAAGAACGTATGAGTTAGCATTTTTTTGTTCTCGCATGGAGGCCTTTTTTGATTTGGTTGATTGTGGAATTGAGTGAGAAAGTGATGAGTGCGTCTTGTTCAAGCTTTAATGGGAAACTTAGATCAAGTTGAGTATATCATAACCTTGCGCTTTTTTTAACTATCATGGAGAGAGCTTATGTGCTTAAGAGTAGATTTTGTTTAACATTGGTTAATTGAGTATTCTTACACTAGATGGAGATTTATACTTCTTAATAATGAGCTTTTGTGCCTATTATTCTTTTCTTAAGGGGTTGCACATAATCAAAGCTCTTTTGTTCTTCACTTTGGTTTTTTGCGCACCAATTGCATCACATACACTTGCATGAGTTTCAGTTGGTACAATATGAGTTGTTGCAAGTTTAGAACATGATGCTAGGCCTTTTTTTCTATTTTGAGCCTTTTCGTCCTTTCTTGATTAGAAATTTCCCTAGGAACCAACTTGGGCCCTTTTTATTAAGTTTTTTATATTTAATTTTTTTTTCTTGATTCTCACCTTATATATTATCCTTTACACCCATTCACATACTTTAAGCCTCACCACCATATGTCTTGGGTTGTGAAAGTGCCTTAATGTTAATGATATTGACTTAGGTTGGGAATTTAGACTTTTGAGAGCGTATTGAGAGGAAATTTTGGGTGGAGAATTCAGCTAATGTATATTTCAGATTTCAACAAAAAAAAAAAAAACAAAAAAAAAAATTTCTCATTTCTTTTGTTTATGGAATTGTGGGACTTGTGCATTGTATTGTAATTATTTACAATGTACGATGAGAAGTTTGTAAGTTGTAAAATAAGCTTCTTGTTAGGATTCTTATTGGGGTTTAGTAAGAAATTGGATAAATTAGGACTTGTGCACACCAAGCATCTTTATCCCAAGACATGTTTTCTAATTTCTATAACTTTCATTGTTAACCATTACCCATGGCTAAGTTATAATAGAAATAAAGACCTAGTGGATTCTAAGCAAGCAACTCTTGTATTGTGCATGTAGTGGTCTTGTATAGGTTGTGTGGTGTGATCTATTGCACATGCATTGGAACATTTTTATGAGCTGTTCACCTTGAACATCAATTCAGTTTACTTATTTGTAGGGTTGTGTGCAACTAGGATAGCATCATATGCTAATAGATATGTGCGTGCGAATTTCTTTCTAAGTCAAACCCTAGTTCCGTTTATGCTCTTGCGACCTTGTTGAATGAATGAAACAATTTTGTATTCCTATTTTGGTAGTCCATACATTTATGCTTACCATTTGGAAATTACATATGATATTTGAGTTGAGTGATTGTTAGACTTGAGCTTGATTCATTTTTTAATCTTAATCACTTTTTGACATATTAAGACCATTCTGTAGATGTTTGTGGGTAGCATCACTATAAACTCTCATGAAACCTTACCCGTCCACTTGAGAAAACCTAGGGGTTTAAAGGGCTTGCCTCACGAGCTAAGTGTGGCTGTGTGTCTCCTGCAAAAATGGACCTCCATTTTTTGTTTGTCTTTACTTATCTTTGTTTTTGAATAGTTGAGAATACTTGGTTCATGATCTTTGTCCTAGATTTTGAATTCTTTCCATCGCAAGGGACTAGTAACGTCTAGGTTAGGGGGTGTGAGTGTACGTAATCATTGATATGCTTATGCATCATTCTATCACCTATTTGAGCATATTATCAAGTTATTTCAATGATTTTGTTAGTAATTTGTGATTTCTTATCTTTGATACTTGTATTATAGGTAATGGAGGAAATTAGTGTGAATAAAGAAACTTTGGATGCAATACATATTGAAGGAAAAAGCCACTTATGATCACTAAGCCAAGAAATGAAAAGAAATATAAAATAAGCATCTTGGTGGTCTAACTAAAGAAGCTAAAGCAAGAAAGCAAAAGGAAAGCCAAGTTCAAATTTAGGGGTCCGTACTTCTGCTTTTTACGGTGTACATCCTGATTGCTCGCAATCATTGTTATTCTTAACATCAGTTCACACTCTTCTTTTGAACATTTTATCAATTAAAATTCAATTTTTAATATACTTTTATTATTTATATTGCTTTCGTGTGTTTTGTAGGAGTTTGGAAGGAAAACTATTCAAGAAAAGCGAATATAGAGCTTAAGTGTGCAAACCACTACGAGTATCCTGCAAGACACCCTGTCCGTTTTCCGTCCATAACTCTTTCCTCACAACTTTGATTGAATTTGTTCATTTTGGATTAGAAAGAAGACTCGAATATCTACAACTTTTGTGTTCTAGCCAAAGCCTGAATCCATCATCTTCAAGGTCACATCGCAGTGGAATTTGGAGACTGAAAGCTGTCTGAAGAATCAAGCCAAGAGCATTAACCATTCTGTGGTCCGGACCACTCCCAAATAGTCCAGACCACTCCCAGACGGTCCGGATCATCCATGAATTTTTGGGCATGCGTTTTGAGTTTTTTAAGGGTTTTTAATGAACCCTATAAAAGGATCTTTGCATAACCAACTAAAAGAGAGCTTCCATATTTTCATTCTTTTCATATTTTGTTTGAGAGAACTTTTTAAGAGAGTTAGGGTCGGTCACATCCCTCTGCTTTCTAGGGCATGCTCCCCTCATTGGGTATACCCTCCTACTTTGCAGCCATTTGCCTCCCAAGAGTCTATTTTTAGGCTTTTCGGTGGGGTATTTCATCAAACACCTAGAGCTAAATTAGATTAAGCACACGGCCCCTTTTTTAAGGGCTCCTGTGGACCGCTTCCCAACTAATCTTTTAGTTTTATTTGTATTTGTAAATAACTTTTTCGCCCTTATGATACTTTTGCTAGGCTTGTAAACTTTGACAACAATTTTTTAGTCATCCTTAATCATAGTAGTTTGTAAAATTGAAGTTTTGGTTGACTTTCTTTCTCTCTCCTAGGTTTATGCATGTAATTGACTTTGCATTTAATTATTTCAATTACAAGCTTTAAGGTTTAGATTTATTTCATTTTCATTTCTTTTCTTTAGTTTTCAATCTCTACTTCTTATTCTTTTAAAAGTATATTTTCTTTTTCGAAGTTAAGTATGTTAGGCTAGAGTTTCCACCTGGTTTTGATCTACGAACATAGAGGTGAAAAAGTTTGTTTGGCTTGAATATCATGATTTTCAATGAATAATCACCTTTCTAATAGAATGTAGATTTATTAGGTCTAATCTTAGGAATTGAATCATCTATGTTAAAATCAAATCTTGGTCATGAGTTGAAGCTTGTACATACCAAAGGTCTAGTTTAATGTCCTAATGAGTTCGAAAAGAATTTCAAAACCCTAATACTACGGTTTCTCTACAAAAATGATTTTAAAGTATATTTTAGATCTAACACTACATGTACGATTATTAGATTGAGTTATCGAAATATCCAAGCCAACAACTTCAAAACCTTTGTAGGACTAGATCAAGACCAAGTCTTTGAATTAAAAGTTAATTTCGTTAAATCAATTTTCATTATGTCAAAGTTGTATTTTCAAATTCTGTTAATTTTTAACTGCAAAACATCACTTCTAATCATCCCAAAAACCAAAACCACATTCAAAGAATTCCCTAAGTCCACATATGGTTTAGATTAAATTAGATTTACCTGCTAACTAAGAGAACAATTCTAGAGCTTTTAACAAAGCCCATCCTATGGAGATGACCTCGGTTTTCACTGAGTAAAACTACAACCACCCTTTTACACTTGAGAGGTAGAACCCGAACATATTTCAAGGTCAGTTGGCATGTCACAGAATCTGCCAGCATGGTAAATAAAGTCCTAGCATATTGTATCATGATGTGGGATGGTGATAAGATGTGTTAAGCATGACATAGCATGGTCATGGTATGGTATAACATGGCAATATGGTATGTTAGCAAGGTATAGGATGACAATGACATGGTATAATATGGTAAGGATAACATCGCATGGTGTGGAATGATATAAGGCAAGACCTAGCATGGTAATGTGATGTTATGACATGACAAGACATAGTAGATATGGTATTATGGCATGGTATGGCATGATAGAGTGATGTTAAGGCATGACCTAGCATGGCAATGTGATAGGGGCATGTCATATGTATGATTTCTAAAATTTTAAACTTATTCCAAGTAATCTAGTCAATATCATATATCAGGCTCAGCCCAGATTTAAGTTGTGATCCAAATACCTTTCATTAACAAAGTATTTCTATTTGCATAATTAAAATTATTCTATCTAATTGTAAGACATTGAATTGAAAGATAAAATAAAAGTTTTCTAGAGTGAGAAAATTATACTGACGAGAGCTTTTTATAGAGAGAGAAACTCTAGTATGAGAGCTCTAAAGAGCACCAAGGGTCGAATGAGAAAAATAAGAAGGGGACCCCTTATTTATAAGTTTTTTGAGTTGAATAGAACTTATACCATGCCAAATGGGCAAGAAAAGCTACAAGTCTGTTTGCCTCGCTAAATAGGCAAAACTCTTGACCATGTTTACTTGGCAGTCTTTTTGCCCGTTGAGACCAATAGATATGTTTGCTCGAAGCCTTAAGTAAGTGTTTTTGGAAAATTGGCCTAGCAAAATGTTTTACCATTTTAAGTAGGCACGAAAGCCTACACAGAAGGGTGGTGGCAAAAAAAAAAAAATGGAGGCTAGGCCAAAAAAATGGCCGTTTGGCCTGAGCCCCCAGCTCAGGCCAAGTTCAGTTAGATGCGAGTTCAGCCCTAATAGATTCAAACAATTTTAGGAGGTTCTAAACGATTATCTGATAGCTTTTGAGACCTCCTGAGCACTTGTTAGAGTAAATTAAACCAAGTAGGTCATAATTTGGTTCAATTTGGATTCTTTAGGACCACATTAGGTTTGTTGAAAATTACTACTCCAAAATGGGCTGAAAAGGAGAAAGGGTCAGCCAAATCTTTTGCTTGACCCCTGGAGGCACCACCAGGATGACTCTTGCTACCATTTTTAGTTGAGGAATCTAAAAGTTCCATCAATTGGACTCTAGGACACTTCTATGAATTTATTAAAAAAACATTAACGAATTTTGGAATTAAGGTTGCAGAAGGACCTCCGAAAGTTTGACTTAACTAGACCGAGATATACTGTTACCTTAGGAAATGTGCCTTAGCTATTTTTATGCAATTTTAGGGCCTTTTGACTTTATCTAAAATCTCACATTGTGGTTGGTGCTCCAGTAGCTTCCTTTTCGTTGGTAGGAGCCATTTTGAGTGGGCAAGATCGGGATGACCTCTAAAATGGCATTTTGGCCATTTTGAGCTGTGTTCCATGGTCTCTGGCATGTTCTAGTCTATTGTGTATCTTGTTGTATGTTTCTAAATTATTCTAGATATTCGAGTTGATCTTAGCCTTCAGGTGCGTTAATAGAGGCAATTATTGACTTTTGAACCGAATTGAACTTTGACTCTTCTATTGATGTAGAAGTCCTCAATTTTGTGTCTCAGACATATCTATGTACTCTGGTGGCCATATTCCTTGAGTTGGTCCTTCATCTTAACTTCTTCCTATCTCCAAGGGTATAATTGGTAATTTACTGAATATTTGGTGTTCGTTGATTCCCGATGCTTTGACATGTTCTGTTGTTAAGGAAAGTTGATTCATAGAGCAACATTCAATTGAAAGTATTAAATATTGTAAATTTTATGAAAAGGGGTAAAATTGGAGTGTCTACATCGGAAATGCCATTATATAAGTTGATATTTCTAAGAAAAAACTACAAGTGATAAAGGATCATGGATGGCGTTCTTTGGCAGGAGAAGTTTTTATTTTGCATGTGAATCATCATATTAGTTATTTCTGTTATGGATAATTTGTATGTAGTTCAAGAAAGATCAAACTACAAAGCTGAAGAAATGACAAACTCACATTACTTTCGTGTTAAGTTATTCAATACTATCATAGGTGTGTTTGGAGTTGTACAAATTTGTAAAAGTTATTGTCTGTGCTTTGTGTAGTGAGTAGAAATTTTAAATTTTTCAATCTCGTAATTCGTATTTATAGAGATTTATAGAGTCTTGCAATTTTTTTTTTGACTCCAAACAAATCCCATATATATATCTATGAAGCTAAATAGCAAATTTAATGAGGTAAACACTAAGTTGTTATTTTGTATTACATGCCTAGATCCATCTAATTTAATTGCTACTTTTGACAAATAAAAAGGTGATTCAATTGGGTCAATTTTACCTAAATGACTTTTTAGATGTTAAGCACTTGGAACTTCTAGATCAACTTGAAAATTTTAACCATGGATATGCATTTAAATGTTAAGCTTTTAGATTTAAAGGGGCTCAATGACATTACTCAAAAAATAATTCAAACTAGAAGAGACGTGGCATATCCCTTGGTTTACGAGTGATTACACTTGAAAAGTGTAATTGCAAGACCTTTATTTTAACATAAAGTCAGCGGTTTCTTCTTTATTCATAAATTTTGTTACGTTTTACATTAATGTGATTTCTTTTTCTTAATTGTAGGAAAAATGTTCAATAAATGCAATTGGGAGTGTCAAAGATGAAGAATACAATGAAGGATAGCTCAAAGAACACTTCCATGGAGAGTATGGAAGGAGAAAAGCAAGTTTGGAGCTTAAATGTGTAAACCAAGGCAAGTGTCCAGCACGAGACCCTAACAGTGTTCCGGTCATCTCTTTTCACTCGCGACTCCGATTGACCTGATTCTTTTTGGGTTGGAAAGAAGACTTACAGAACTACAACTTTTGTGTTTTATTCAAAGCCTGAATCTATCATATTCAAGGTCAAAATTGTATCAAAATTCAGGAATGCTAGTGTAGAGGTGTCCGGACACCCTCAGGACTACAGAAGACAAAAAGTGGAACATAGGACTACTGCCATCGGACACCCCATCTGGGTGTCCGGACACCTGGGACACCCGAAGTTCCACGATTTTGGTTATTTTTTAGGGTTTGTGCATGGGCTATAAATACCATTGAGCAGCTGTCTAGAGAGAGGTTCTAGAGGTTCGTCCTAGCCGTCTACGGGCTGTTTCCTCTGTATTATTTCAGATTCTTTTTTTAAATAGATTAGTTTAGATAGTTTTATGCTTCATATTATGGATTCAAGTTCTTGATCATCAATACAAGTTTTTGGGTCTTCATATATGGAGTTTGTTTTCTTTACCTTCTCTTTTATTTTCCGTTTTTGTTTATTTATTTATCATGTTAGCGTAGATTTATACTTGACTCAACCCATCAATGATGGGTGGATCTTTATTTGAATATTAGATGTTAACGAATCCAAGCATGCAATGTAGATCTTGCATGCTAGGGTTCTTTTTATTCTAGATCTGTCTTCTAATATTTTCAAAACCTTTGAAACTTGTGTAGTTGATTATATTTCCTTGAAATCACTGATAACTACACAAGATTAGAATTTTTTTAATACTTCAAAAATATAATAGATGAATCTAGATTCATTTTCTGGTTTTCTTCTTCTTGTAGTTTTCAAAACATTTGAAAACATGTAACCTCGATCATATTTCATTGGAATCCCTGATGACGTTACTTAATTAAAACTTTCTTTACATTTTGAAATCAAAGAAAAGAAATCTAGACCAAAGAATGTTTTCAAGGTAACATCTTCCCAGTTTTATTTATCCTAAATGTGAATTTAAAACTGTGCTTTGGAATTAATGCTTTCACGATAAAATCTTCCGGTTTACTTTTTCTAAACTTGAGCTGTAAGCTGAGATAAAAATCACATATAATACGAAAATAAGGTGTTTACCCAGTGTTTACCCAGAGTTGTAGGTTGGATCAAGATCTTTAATTACCGTGAATGCTTGGTTTTATTGCTTTCTTCTTCTTTTTTTTTTTTTTTTGTTTAATTTAACTATTGCAATTTAGTTTATTTGTTTATTAGTTAGTTAAAAGAAACCAATCTTTCCAAAACTCAAAACCTATTTATTTTTCTTGTTTTAAAAGAGAGTAGTAGGTTAGAAGAACTTAGAAACTCTAGTGCTCATTCTCATAATTCTCTGTGGATACGATCCTCAACTCACCAAGTAAAACTGCACCGCACACCCTTTTACTTGGGGGTTGTTTTTAACTGCACATTTGTGAGGCGACCAAGTTTTTGGCACCGTTGCCGGGGAACTTTTGTAGTTTTAATTCATTAGGGAAGTTTAGGTTACTCTTCTATTATTTTCCTTAAAAAAATTAAATAAATAAAATAAAATAAAATAAAAATAAATAAAATATAATGAACATGGATTATTTTCCTTATAATTCTAGTTCACCGTACCCATCCACCCACTCATTGATTATTTAGGCAGCATTTATGGAATTGATTTTTGCTTAGAAACCTTTTATATGTTACCTAAATTTCATGGACTTGAACATGACGATCCTTGAATTCATCTAGAAAATTTTGAGTCAGTTTGTTTATATTGCACGAATGGTTACATAGATGATTGTTTTAAATATAATTTTCTTCCATTATCATTATGCGGAATGGCTGATGATTGTTGTGTTGCTATTTGCTCCATTAATATTTGGGAAGAGTTGCAAAATGATCTTATTGCAACTTTTCTTCCCAATTTTCAAAACTTCACCTTCCACTTTCAAATCAACAATTTTTATTTCAAGAAGGGTGAAGCATTTTATAAAGGCTGGGAGAGATTTAAAAACCTTTTGGAAACTTTCCCAAGTCATGGATTAGAACTAAGGTACCTCCTAAACACATTATACAATGCTCTACCTTGTAAGTTGCACCGGGCGTTTAATAAAATCTTGGGTAGGGAGTTTCTTGACCTCACCTCGGAAGAGGGATGGTCATTTCTTCAATTTTTCTATGCGTACACCAAGTCACAAGAAAGACTTAAATCTAGTTTTGAACCTTATGCATCTAAAAAACACACCGACCCTTTCCCGTATGCCTCTACTTTACTTGATGCTCATGATCCATTGTTAGAAAGTAGAGTTTGTGTGGAGCCTGATTATTTGGATATTACATGTCCCAACCCTACTCAAGTCACAAAGGGCCAGCCTGAGGAGCCTCGGGGTTATTGGTCTACTAAACCTAACAATGCACAAGTTAAGTCACTCTACGAGCAAACTCAATATAGGGAAGAAATTAACTTAGAAGCCAATTCTAGTGCACATGAGACTTACACACATATTGACTCTACACTAGATGATACATTGTTTGAGTATGATGCATGTCCTTATGTTCGACCACTCACTGAAATCGAAATTGCTGAATCTAGGGCATTCTTGTCACTTGCACAAGAAAATCCAAATTCAAAAACCTTAAACATTGAGTGGAGTAACTGTTCTGATAATGGTTGGGATAGTGAAGGGAATGAACCCTTTGACTCGTTCTCACCAAACTCTAACATTTATGAGACTTTATCTATTGAAAATCTAGAGGACATATCAACCAACACCACCACAGCGCTTGATGCTCAACCTTACCCGACCATCTCGGACCCTACTGAGAGTCCTTTGACTCCAACTGAGCATTTGAATGTCACATGGCCTGAGGCGCACATCATTGAATCGGTTAACCCTAGTTTACTTCACTACACACCCGAGGTTGAGAATGGTGTAAACCTCTCACCTCTTGACTTAGCCCTATCTGAGAGTCTTACTACGGGGATTGTGAGTGACTACCATGAGATTGATCATCATTAGGGAGAGGTCGTAGACACAGGGAAAGCGTTCATTGACTTCTTAGGTATCGATGGGATACTAGAGAACACAACCACATTCTATGTTCATATATGTAGATAATCTTTGGCCATATTTGGGGTTTTATGAACCCTATGAGGTCATTTATTCTTTCGTGTGTGTTCCACACAAGGAGGATCCACCCTCAATACTTCATGAACTTGAGGATAATCTCACTTTTGTCAAACCATTTATGAATGCGTAGGATAGAGATGGTGATGGATAAGCTTCTTCATCATTTTATTTGTACATAGTAGATTAAATTTTTTCTTTTTTTTTTTTTACTTATTTCTTTTTAGTTTGATTTTCTTCTCTTTTTTTATTTATTCTTTTGTATTAACTCTTCTTTTTGTCTTTTGTTGTCTTTTTTTTTTCTTTCTATTTTATTTCTAACATTTCCTCTTGTTTAGTTTCTCTTGTTTTTTTCAAATTTGGAAGCTCTTGAGCTAATATTCACCATTTCTACCTTCTTGTTTCTACATTTTACGGTTGGCACTTTGATATCCATTTGATGATTATTGTTGGGAGTGCTGTAGAAGCTAGGTTGGGGGTGTTTTATTACTTACAGGAGTTAAATAATGGGTGCATGCTTGGTTTACTTTGTGCTATATTCGTATTTAGGCCCTTTGTGGCTACTGTTTTATACTTATCATCATGCTCATTATTGCACATTACAGACCCACATATACTTTATAGTTCTCACATTGAGAACAATGTTTAGTTTAGGTAGGGGATAGAATTCGCATGATGACCTTTTGTGCCGAAATTGAAAAATTTTAAAATTTTTGAGCACATACACTAGTAGGCACTTTCCTTTGCTCTAGTTATGGTCACATACTACGCACTGGGGACAGTGTGGGATTTTAGTTAGGGGAGGCCATGAATGCATGGTAAAACAGGTTCATATTGCTTGAATATTCAACATTAATTTTTTTTTTTTTCTAACATATAGTGACTAATGTGGGGGTGTATAACTGGTTTGAGGATGATAGCAGTCACAGAAAATAAGGAATGTTTTGATTTCAATTTGAGAGTAGGTAATGAAGTTAGAAATTGAGTAGAAATTTTTCAAATGTATAATAGATTTTTCACTTGAAATCATGGTAATGGCAGTATGTCAGGAAGTCGAGTTTGTGAGGGACAACATTGTAAAGTTGGCAAATCCATAGTCAAAACAGAGTTCTGTAATGTTTAGATTTAGTGTAGGCTAAGACACTATAGT
>QLOD02000029.1:19964705-19977947 GCA_003260245.2 Sideroxylon spinosum | reverse complement strand
AATTAAATTATATTATTTATTAATGATAATTTTAGTTTAATAAAATATTTGAATAAAGTAATTTATTTTAATATGATTATTATCATTTATAAAAAACAGAGTGGAAACACTTTTTTTTTGTTTTCGTTTTTCTGTTTAAGTTTTCATTTTTTTGAAAACAAAAAAACGAAAACAGATTTAACAAACATATTTTTGTTGTAAATTTACAGAATTTTGAAAACATAAACAGAAAAACAAAAAACAAAAACGTTACCAAACGGGGCCAAAGAGTGCAAGTTTTAGATTGTTGGTTGTTGGATTTTTTCCTTGAAAAGTGTGAAAAACTTGGAAAATGCTGAAAAAAGTTAGATAAATTGGGAGAAGGTTGTTTTTTTAAAGTAAGTGAAATCTGGGAAATATAAGGATCCATTGTTCTTTAATGGTTTTTTTGTGGGAGACCTATTTGTGAATTAACTGCCTGTTTGGAGTTTGAAGTGTGAAACAAATTGGTAAGGTTGGAGAAATTTGAAAAAGGTTGGAGAACATTTGAAAAAGTTTGGGTAACGTTGGAGATTTTAGTGTGTGGAGAAAATTACAAAAATTTGTAGATAGTTGGCGATTTTGGCCTAATTTGGTGATCCTAACGCAGACTAGGCTCTGCTTTGGAGTTTTAAATTTTTAGTTTATTAGTGGATGTTTTTCTACGAGACTTATTTGTGAATTAAGCATTTGTCTATAGAGCCAAATTTTGGCTAGAAAACAGAAATTTGATAAAATTTGGATGGTTTGATGTTTGATGTATTTCTTAAAAAATTTGAAAAAAATTGGTCAATGTTAAAATTAGTGAAAATAGGTAGACGTTGGACGTGTAAAAAGGTTAGTACAAGTTTGAAAACCTTTGAAATGTCGGTTAAAGTTGGAGATTTTTGTGTGGAGAAAGTTGGAAACATTTGTGGAATGTTTGATATTTTGGCCAAATATTGTATCCAAAACGCAAACTAAGTTCCTAGTTAGAGTTGGTTAAAGTTGGAGATTTTTGCGTGGAGAAAATTGGAAACATTTGGGGAAGGTTTGATATTTTGACCAAATATTGTATCCCACACACAAACTAAGTTCCTATTTAGAGTTCCAAATCTTAGGAAAAGTGTGTAAAAGTTGGTAAAAGTTAAAAATTTGAAAAAGGTTGGAGAAAGTTATTTATCCAAAATAGGTATAGTTTGGAGAATTTAAGGCTCCATAATTCATTAATGGTTATTTTTGTGGAAGATTTATTTGGGAATTAATTACTTGTTTGTTATGCTTGAATTGTTGGGTGTTTTTGTGTTTCTTGAAAAGTGTAAAAAAGTTGTTCAAGTTGTAGAAAGCATGTAAAGTTTTAACTATGAAAAAATTGGCAAGAGCTGAAGAAAATTGGAAAACATTGAAACAAATTTGAGAAAGTTTAGTTAAAGTTGGAGATTGTGGTGTGTGGAGAAATTTAGAAAAATTGGGTGATAGTTGGAGATTTTGGCCTAATTGGGTAACGGACTGGACACTACGAAGGAGTTATAAATTTTGGTAAAAAACAACTAGTGTGCAAATTTTGGATTGTTGGGTGTTTGATGTTTTTTTGAAAAGTGTAAAAAAGTTGGATAAGGTTGTTTATTCAAAATAGGTAAAGTTTGGAAGAAAATTTAATGATTCGTAGTTTATTAGTAGTTGTTTTTGTGGAAGACTTGTTCGTGAAGTGAGGGTTTATTTATAGTGCCAAATTTTGGGCCAAAAAAAGAAAAAAGAAGCTATTGGTAAATTTTGAATTGTTAGCTATTTGTTGTTTTCCTCGGATAGTGTAAAAAATTTAGTAAAAGTGGGAAGTATGAAAAAATTCGTCAGGGTTGGAGAAAATTGACAAAAGTTGATAAAAGTTGTCGAAAATTCTAAGAAAGTTAGGGTAAAGTTGGAGATTTTAGCACGTAGACAAAATCGGAAAAATTTGGGGAAATTTTTACATTTTGGCCTAATTTGGTAAGCCTAACGTACTCTAAGCACCTCTTTGAAGTTTTAAATTTTTGCAAAAAACAAAATGTAGGCAAATTTGGAATTGTTGGGTGTTGATGTTCTTAAAAAATTAGGTAAAGTTGGAAACCAAACCAATCCAAATCAAGCCTTTTCCTACTTGGTAGGGTCAGCTATATGAATTTGATGATGCCAATCAAATCTGTTTAGGGTCATGTCCTCTGTTAGATCCATGAAGGCTTAATAGTTGCTTTCCAACTTCTCGTTGGTCTACCTCTCATTCTCCTACTCCTGGCAATCTCCATACTTTCGTATTTTTTAACTGGTGTCTCCATTAGACGCCTTCTAACATGACCAAATCATCTTAAACGATTTTCTCTCATTTTATCTTCAATCGGTACAATTTCTACTTTACCTCTAATCTTCTCGTTCCTATTCCTATCTCCCGTTGTGATTCCGCACATCCATCTTTGCATTTTCATATCCGTAACTGCCATCTTCTGAATATGATTATGCTTTACTGCCCAACACTTTGATCCATATAACAACGCTGGTCTTACCAGCACTTTATAATACATTTCTTTCACCTTGAGGGGGGCTTTCCGATCACACAAGGCCCTCGAAACACTCCTCCATTTGGTCCACCTGGCCTGAATCCTATAACTTATATCAGTATTAATCCTTCCATCTTGTTGCACCATAGATCCAAGGTATCTAAAGTTTTCTTTCTCTATAATCTTTTGTGCATCCAAACTTATTTCTATGCCACCAGTTGTCCTAGTTTGGCTTAACTTGTATTCCATATATTTCGTTTTACATCAACATAGCCTAAACCATTTTGTCTCTAACATTTCCCACCATAACTTTAACTTAATATTCACTCATTCTCTCATCTCATCTACTAAAAATCATCTGCAAATAGTATACACCACGGCACCTCATCCTAAATATGTCTTGTAATCTCATCCATAACTAGGGTAAACAAGTCGGGCTTAACGCTGAGTCTTGTTGTAGACTGATCGTGATAGAAAATTCCTTAGTCTCTTTGCTTGTCATGGCTCTATCATGCATGTCTTTTATCGCTTCAATATATGTGATGCACACTCTTTTCTTTTCCAATACTCTCCATAGAATCTCCCTAAGAAACTGGTCATAAGCCTTCTCCAAATCAATGAACACCATGTGTAAATCTTTTTGACCTTCTCTATATTGTTCCGTTAACCTCTTCAAAAGAAATCCATGGTTGATCTCCCGGGCATGAAACCAGATTGATTCTCTGAAATGTTTGTTGTCCTTTTTAGTTTTCTCTCAATAACTCTGTCCCATAATTTCACTGTATGATCGATCAATTTAATCCTGTGATAGTTCGCACAGTTCTGGATATCTCTTTTGTTCTTGTATATGGGTATAAGTATATTTTTCCCCCATGCATCAGGTATCTTCTTGCTCCTTAGCACTACATTAAAAAGCTCTGTCAATCAATTTATGCCATCTTCCCCCAAGCACCTCCAAACCTCAATAGAGATACCATTTGGCCCTACCGCTTTCTCATTTTTCATCCTTTTCAGTACTTCTTTTACTTCCTCCCCACTGATTCTCCTATATAACATATGATTCAATTTTTCCTTAGAAGTGGTAAGCAGCCCAATTGTCTGTCACTATAACTGCTTTTGTTAATAACTTGTAGAAGTAGCTCTTCCAATGCTCCTTTATCTCCTCTTCCTTTACTAACACCTTTTCATCCTCATCTTAATGCATTTAACTTGGTTTAAGTCTTAGGTCCGTCTATCTTTGGCCTTAGCAAACTTGAATATCTCTCTTTTGCCTCCCTTAGTGTCGAGTTGCCTATATAACTCCTCATATGCCTTTGCCTTACCTCACTAACTGTTTTTTTGCTTCCTCTTTTTGCTTCCTTATCTCTCTCCAAGTTCATTTCATTTCGATCTTTTTATCAATATTTAAAACACTTTCTTTTAACTCCTATCTTATCTTGGATCACCATGCCTCTTTCTGTGCCAGAGTACCTCATTTGGATTCTCCTAAGACATCTTTCCCTACCCTCCTAATAGATTTTGCCACCTTATCCCACATATTATTTGCACTCTCATTTACCTTCCAAATGTCTTTCTCTAGTATTCATTTCCTTAATGCTAATTATTTACCACCTTTCAAGTTCTGTCATTTAGTCCTTGAGCATCTATATAACTTTTTTCCAGTCCACCTTTGGAGCTGCACATCTATGATCAACAATCTATGTTGGGAAGTCAAGCTCTCCCCCGGTATAACCTTGCAATCTTTACAAACTAAGCGGTCTCTTTTCCTAGTTAAAAAGAAGTCAATCTGTGTCCTTGAGGAGCCATTATTATAAGTCACGAAATGTTCCTCTCTCTTCCTAAAAAAGGTGTTCGTTGCCATCAGATCATAAGTCTCTACAAACTCCAAAATATCATTCCCTTCATTTCTATTACCGTATCCATATCCACCATGTCCTCCTATTTATTCATCTATGTCACGTCCTACATGATCATTCAAATCTCCTCCTATGAAAACTATCTCTCCTTGGGGTATCTCTAGTAGCACTTCTTCCAAGTCTTCCCAAAACTTCTCCTTATGTCCATCTCCTAAGCTCAGCTGGGGGGCATAAGCACTAATTAGGTTCACTATGTCTTCTCCTAACACTAACTTAATTGCAATAATCCTATCTCTACAGCATTTTACATTAACTATATATTCCTTTAGGTTCTTGTTTACCACTATGCTGACCCTATTCCTCGATCTATTAAGTCCCGTATGCCATAGCTTATACCAATCCTCTCATTCTCTCTTAACTTTCTATCCCACCCACCTTGTCTCTTATAAGTGAGCAATTGGGTAAAGTTGGAAACATTTGAAAAAATTTGGATAATGTTGGTGAATGTTGTTTTTTTTCAATATAAGTAAATTCTGAAAATTGTATAGACCCATACTTCATTAATGTTTGTTTTGTGTGATACTTTTCTCTGAATTAAGCACCTGTTTGGAGTGCCAAATTTTGGCAAAAAAACAAAAGTTCAATATAATTTGGATTGTTGGGTGTTTGATGTGTTTCTCGCAAAATGTAAAAAAAATTGATAAAGGTGGAGAAAATTAAAAGAAACAAGTAAAAGTTGTAAGTGTTAAAAAAAGTCGGTAGTTGTTGGAAAAACTTTGAGAAGTCAGTAAAAGTTGGAGATTTTAGTGAGAAGAAAATTGGAAATATTTGAAGAAAGTTTGAGATTTTAGCTAAATTTCGTATTCCAAACACAAACTAAGTAATTGTTTAGAGTTCCAAATCCAAACTAATCAAACTTAGGCTTTTTCCACTAGGTGGGTCGGCTATGTTTAGAGTTCCAAATGTTTGTAAATAATAAAAATTAGATAAATTTTGAATTATTGGGAGTTTGATGTCTTCGTTGGAAGGTGTGAAAAGGTTGATAAAAGATGGAAAGTTTTGTAAAATGTGGGAGAAAGTTAGTGGAATTTGGTTTGGTTTTTTATTTTTTGTTTTCAATTTTCTATTTTGAGCTCATTTTATATATTGTGCTTTTCAAAAAAAGAAAAACAATTCAAAACGCATTTGGTCACTTGTTGTTTCAACATTTAGTTTAGAAAACCGAAAATGGGTTTACGCATAAAAATGAAAAATGGCAAAATGTCATTTTGAAGTTTTTTAACCCAAAATAAGGAAAATCCCAAAATAAGAAAAACATAGGATTCTATTTTTCTTGTCCGAGATTTTGAAATTATATGACACATAAAACAGAAAATTAAAAAGTAAATCAAATGCCACCTAAAAGTTTGGGCACATCCATTATTTATTATTGATTGTTTTATTGGGAGATTTATTTGTGAATTAAGGACCTGTTTTTAGTGCCAAAGTTTTTGGGAAAAAAAAAAGTGGGTAAATTTTGGATTGTTGGGTTTTTGGTTATTCTTTGAAAAGTGCAAAAATTGGAGTGGTTGGGTAGAATTTGGAGAAAGCTTACAAAAGTTTGAGATTTTGGTGTGGAGATAGTCGGAGAAAAATGAAAAAAAAATTGGAGGAAGTTTCTTTACTCGCCGAGTTTAGTACTCGAAATGCAAACTAAACACATGTTTGGCGTGCTAAATTTTGGCAAAATACAAAATGTACACAAAATTTTTTATTATTGGGTATTTGGTATTTTTCTGAAAATTGTGAAACGGTTGATGAAAGTTGGAGAAATTTTTGATAAAACTAGTAAAATTTTGGAATAGTGGGAAATTTTTGTATGAAAAAAGATTTATTATTATTATTTGTTTTTTTTTTTAAACTTATATTTCAAATTTTATTAACTTTTTATTTATTTTCAAGAAGGTAAATCTTTCCAAATGTTTTGCCTCTTTAAAGATACAATTGTGGGATATTCTTGAATTAAATATGGGGCTGTTTGGAGCTCTGAAAAACTTAACAAATCTTTACAAATCCGTACAAACCTTGAGATATGTAAATTTCTATAAATCTTTACAAATATCTATAAACCTCTATCAATCTATACAAATCACAATAAATTCTTACAAATATCTACATATCTCTATAAATCACAACAAATCTTTATAAATATCCAAAAGTTCTACATAAATTTAAAAAAATACTCTACCAAAATCTATTTGAACAGACCTTTTAAATGAATTTCCATTCGTCATCTCAATCTTTTTCTAGTTTGTTGGCTACACTCCAAACAACCAGAAACATTGCCAAATCACATTTTATTGCAATTTGTGGAGCTCCAAATTTTAACCAAAAAAAAAAGGTAAATAAAATTTACCTTTTTTGGTAGGGTTTTTTGAGTAGTGTGAAAAAAGTTAAAGAAAGTAGATAAAAGTTGGAAGTGTGGAAATTTTGGTAAGACTTGAATAAAATTGAAAACCATTGATAAAAGTTGGAGAATTTTGGAAAAATTGAAATTTTAGCGTGTTGAGAAAATTGAAAAAATTTGGAGAAAGTTGGAGATTTTGGCCAAATTTGGTTTTCCACATGCACATTAAACACTGATTTGGAGTGCCAAATTTTGGTAAAAAATAAAAAGTAGGCAAATTTCGGATTGTTGGGTGTTTGATACTTTTTCCTTGAAAAGTTTGGAAAAGTTAGTACAAGTTTAAAAAAATTTAAAAAAAGTCTATAAAAGTTAAAGAAAGTTGGAGACTGCTGTTGTTCCAGGATAAATAATGCTTGGAAAATGTGAGGATCCATAATTCATTAGTGGTTGTTTATGTGGGTGACACATTTGTGAATCAAGTGCCTATTTAGAGTGCCAAAATTTTCTTACATTTTGCTTTTTGCCAAGGGTGTTTAGTTTGTATTTGGTGTTTTTGTTGAAAAGTGTGAAAAAGTTGGAAAATTTTGAAAGAAGTTAACAGTTAGAGAAAGTTTTTTTTAGAGTAGTAAAATTTGGAAATGTAACGATCGTTAGTTCATCAGTGGTTGTTTTTGTGGGAGACTTATTTGTGTATTAAGTACTTGTTTGGAGTGTTAAATTTCGGCCAAAAAAAAAAGTCAGTAAAATTTCCTTGAAAAGTGTGAAAAAGTCTATAAAAGTTTGATAAAGCTGGAAGTGTGAAAAAATTAGTAAGAGTTGTAGAAAACTAAGAAAGTGGATAAAAGTTGAAAAACTTAGAAAGTTAGGGTGATGTTGGAGATTTTATTGTGTAGAGAAAGTTGGAAAATTTTGGAGAAATTTTTAGATTTTGGAGAAAGTTGGAGTTTATTGGCCAACTTGGGTACTTAAAACGCAAACTAAACACCTAGTTGGAGTGCCAAATTTTGGCAAAACATAAGAAGTAGACAAATTTTGGATTGTTTGTTTTTTGATCGGAAAGTGTGCCAAAGATAAAGTTGGAGAAATTTTGAAAAAAATTGGATAAAGCTGGAGAATGTTTTAATTTTCTCAAAAAGTAAGGTTTGAAAAATGTAAGGACCGATTATTTTTCTGGGCGACTTATTTGTGAAATAAGTGCCTGTTTGGAATGCTAAATTTCGGTAGGAAAAGAAAAAAAGTTGATAAAATTTGGATTGTTGGATGTGTTCCTTGAAAGGTGTGAAATTTTGGTAAAAGTTAGAGAAATTTTGAGAAGTGGGTTAAAGTTGGAGATTTCACCATTGAGAAAAATTGAAAAATTTGGAGAATGTTTGAGAATTTTGCCAAATTCCAAACACACACTAAACGTTCATTTATATATTTTGAAATAGGTAAGGTTTGGAAAATGTAAGGATCCAAAGTTCATCAACGATTGTTTTTGTGGGAGAATTATTTATGAATTAAGTGCCTATTTGGAGTAATAAATTTTGGCAAAAAAGAGAGTAAAATTTAAGTAGTTTGGTGTTTGATGTGTTTCTTGAAAAGTGCGAAATAGTTGTAGAAAATTAAAAACAACCTATAAAAGTAGGAATTATGATAAAATTGGCAAGAGTTGGAGAAAATTGAAAAAAAAAATTGATTCAAGTTGGAGAAAATTGAAAAAAGTTGGGAAAAGTTAGAAAAAGTAGGGGATTTTAGTTTGAAAAAAATTGGAAAAGTTTGTAGGAAGTTGGAGATTTTGGCCACATTTGGTATCCCAAACGCACACTAAGCACCTGTTTTTGGAGTGCCAAATTTTGGTTAAAAAATAAAAAGTAGGCAAATTTTGGATCGTTGGATTTTTGATGTTTTCCAAAAGTGTGGAAAAGTTGGAAAATGTTGTTTTTTCAAAATAAGTAAAGTTCAAAAAATGTAAGGACTCGTAGTTCATTAATGGTTGTTTACGTGGGAGACTTATTTGTGAATTAAGTGCCTGTTCATAGTGACAAAGTTTTGCAGAAAACCTAAAAGTAGGTGAAATTTGGATTATTGGGCCGTTTGGTGTATTCTTTGAAAAGTGTAAAAAGTCGATAAATTTCGTAAAAGTTGGAGAAAGTTTGATAAAGTTGGTAAAATTTAGAAATTTAGGAGTAGAGAAAGTTAAAAAAAATTGAAAAAATTTAGAGAAAGTTGGGAGTTTATTGGCCCAATTTGGTACTCCAAAAGCTAGCTAAGCACTTGTTTAGAGTGCCAAATTTTGGTAAAAAAAAAAGAAACACAAATTTTGGATTATTGTGTATTTGATAAAGTTGGTAAAGTTTGGAAAAAGTTGGAGATTTGGGTGTGAAAAATGTTTCCGAAAATTGGAAAAAAGTTGGAGAGTCTAGGAGATTGTTTTGCCAAATTTGGAACTCCAAATGTGCACCAAATTGTTCTTTTTCTTAAACCAAAATATTATAATCTGGAGTTCTAAAATTTATTATTATTGTTATTATTATTTGTGTTTTTTTTTTTAAAGCTTAGGTTTATTTGTTTTGTTTTCTTTTTGTTTTTGAACTTAGGAAATGTTTCAAATTTCTTTTATTTTTATGGCTTAGGTTTTAGGTTTATTTGATTTCTTAATTTCGTTTTTGAAAAATGTGAGGCTTTTAAAGAAAGGATTCAAAGTTTATTAATTGCTCTCCCCTCCAAACAAACAAATAAATAAATACATAAATAATGTAAAGATTTAGTATTTTGGTCTTGTTTTTCAAAAAAAAAAAAAAAAAAAAAAAGAGTTCAGAAAAGGTAAGTATTCAAAGTTTATTATTGGTTATGTTGTGATGTGTGTGAATTAAATTATTCTTTTCTTAAACCAAAATTTTATATTCTAAATTTATTTAAGAGTTTCAAGATTTAGTTTTATTATTATTTGTTTTTTTAAAGTATAAATTAAATTTTGGCAAAAGGATCGAACTTGAAGAGGTATAAAGAAGCAAAAAGAAAAACTAAAAAGGCAGTTAGTGAGACCAAAGCTAAAGCATTTGAAGAGCTATATAGGCGACTTGATACGAAGGATTGTGAAGCTTGCTAAAGCCAGAGATAGGCAGACCAAGGACTTAAATCAAGTTAAATGCATTAAGGATGAGGATGAAAAGGTATTAGTAAAGGAAGAGAAGATAAAGGAGTGTTGAAATAGCTACTTCTATAAGTTATTTAATGAAAGCAGTATTAGTGACATACAATTGGGGCAGCTTATCACTTTTAGGAAAGAATTGAATCATATGTTTTATAGGAGAATCAATAAGAAGAAAGTAAAAGAAGTATTGAAAAGGATGAAGAATGGGAAAGCGGTTGGACCAGATAGTATCCCTATTGAGGTTTGGAGATACTTGGGGGAGAATGACATAAGTTGGTTGACAAAACTTTTTAATGTAGTGTTAAAGAACAAGAATATGCCTGATGCATAGAGGAAAAGTATTCTTATACTCATATACAAGAACAAAGGAGAATTTAGAACTGTGTGAACTACGTCGGGATTAAATTGATAAGCTATATGATGAAATTATGGGAGTTATTAAGAAAAAACTAAAAAGGACAACAAACGTTTTCGAGAATCAATTTGATTTAATGCCTGGGAGATCAACCATGGAGACTGTCTTTCTCCTGAGGAGGCTAATGGAACAGTATAGAGAAGGTTAAAAAGATTTACACATGGTATTCATTGATTTGGAGAAAGCATATGACTAGGTTTCTAGGGAGATTCTATGGAGAGTATTGGAAAAGAAAGAAGTGTGTGTCGCATATATTAAGGTGATAAAAGACATGTATGATAAAGCCGTGACATCTATACGGATGATTGACGGAGAGTTTGAGTTTCCTACCACGATTGATATCACCATGGCTCAGCATTAAGCTGTACTTGTTTGCCCTAGTTATGGACGAGATTATAAGACATATTCAGGATGAGGTGCCGTGGTGTATGTTGAAAATTCACACGTGTACTGTACTAGATATCCCAAACAATCAATCACATAAATAATTGAAAGCAGAAAGCAATATATGTGGCGAGGAAATCCACACAGAAAACTCCTCTAAAAACTTTCACTAAAAACAAATGTTGGTTACAAACTCAAAACTCTCGATAGATCGACTCCTCGACTCTATACTCTGTTTGACGTTTGCTCGAATCCTCGATGCACCAACTCCTCTAGCAAAAGCCCTCCGACTCCTCGAAGGCACAATACTGACTCCTCAGTAACTTTGTTGAATCCTCAACGTGTTGAATCCTTAGCGATCACGAACTACAAATCCAAACTCCTTCGGATTAAACTCTGAAATACTGGAAAGCTTGGGTAAGCAATTTGAGAGAACTTTGAAACTATTTGGCACCTTTTATGAATGTTCTCTCTCTGTATTTTTAACCCTAGGTACATTCCTTATATACATAGCAAGACCTGGGTCAATTAGGGTACAAGAAGTACAATCTCGGGTAGAAAAATTACACTTCGTGGGAAGGGCGTAGGAAGGGCGCTTTAGGGGTCTTCCCGCGGCCTTCCCGTGGTCTTCCCACGGCCTTCAAACAAGGCCAATTTCTGGAGGCGTTTCTCGACTTTTTCCCGCGATTTAAAGCGTGCTTCATGCGGTCTTCCTGCTTTATTGCTTATTTGGCTTTTTTCAACTCGTTCTAGACTTCTAAAAGTATTTGGATAACTTTTCTTGAGACCTTTACACTTCTACTTGACTTCTAAAAGTATTTGGATAACTTCTCTTGAGGCCTTTACACTTCTACTTGATCAAGACTATAGTGTCTTAGCCTACACTAAGTCTAGTCACTATAGAACTCTTTGTTTGATCATGGTATTGCCAATGTACAGTATAATCCCTAACAATCTCCCCCTTTGGCAATTCCATGTCAAAACTTAATACAAGCAATTACCAATGAAATCATCCCAAGCTAAGGCCTCAGAAAACAATGCAATGATCAATATGTGCTAATTATTACACCTGTATGCTGCACACTAAAACAAACTGATCCAGGCATCATGTGGAAAACAAAATAATAATGAAATAACAAAAAAAATGAAAAAAAATTAACTAAGCTCCCCCTCAAATTATTGACTCTCCTTCAACCAAAAAATGAAATAAAACATTAACTAAACATGAATTATTCTCCCCCTCAACTAACTGCTCCCCCTTTTTGACATGAATTGACAAAAAAAAAAAAAAAAAAAAGATATGATGTATAATCTTGATCAATTCATTCCAAATTCTATTTCTCCAAACACAAAACTAAACACAGTTTCAAAATTTTGACCATACATAAACAGCACTGATAAGAATTCCAAGAGTCACCTTACTATTTATATTATAAGTTGTTCGCACATGTCATACCAATGGTCAAATGCCTGTGCGGTGTGTGAAATGAAGTTTAGAAACAATCATGATCAATACTTTTCACATACTCGCATGAAATTTGATAAATGCTCTTTTGGACTTTGAGTTGAGTAAACTATGCACTTGTGCTTTTCGACTTATCTCTCCTCAATTCGATGTTTTTCAACTATGCACCAATTTTTCAATTTACTTCCACCAAGTTTATTAAGATTTTCTTTTTCAGATTTTTCTAACTTTACTTAGCGGCTTTCACAAACTTATGGGTAGGTAGTCATCTTCCTGTATCGTCAAACCTAGAGGGTGGTTATTTTGATAACTCGCACGTCAACAGACTAGCTGCACTCTATCCCATTGGTAGCTCTTTCGAAGTGATTTTAATTGAAATATCCTAGAGCAACCAATAGTCCAAAAAGAGAATTTATAAACACACTTGGGTAGTGAATTTTTTTTTTTTTCATGAAGTCCAAACCTCAATGTATTTACAATAGGCACACCACTACCATGATAAGGAACAACAAAATATAGGATTCAGGTTCATCAAGTAATTCAAATTCACGACCATTATGTAAATCAACAATTTTACTCCTATGATTTTGAAGTATGTATGAAGTAATAAATCATGCAAGAACATTACAAAGAAGAACATCGCATCCAAAAAAAATTATTTTTTTTAAAAAAAAAAAAATCTAATCTACATAATTTCATAGAACTAAGAAAAAAAATGTAACAATTAAGCATAGCCTAGTCTATGAAAAAAGTTTTCCTCTAAGTATCAAGGCGCACCCCTTCAACATCTTTAGGGGTGTGAGTGATATGTAAGTCACTCTTTCTAACCCAGATAATTCTCATTTTAGGGGGCTTGTTGGATTTTGAACCAATTGATTTTGAAAAAATTTCTTTTTATTCTTCCTCATTGGCCAAGGCATGTAAAGTGTAGAAACAAAACATGACTCTTGGAACCTCAATGGACCAAAACTGTTTGACACTTGAAAATTAGGTCTCAAGAAATTCCTAGTGTCAACATAAGATAGGGGTAATCCATATAATTTGTGGCAATTAGGTCTAATGTGACCTTTAA
>QLOD02000029.1:19911724-19924227 GCA_003260245.2 Sideroxylon spinosum | reverse complement strand
TTTTTTCTTGGGTGATACAAGTTCCAAAAAAACTATTCATAATGTGTGAATAGAGAGCTCTTAAATAACGCATAATAAAAAGCTAGGAGGTTTTGGCATTGGATCAGTATTACAAAAAAATGAACAAAAAACTACTTCTCTACTCTGTTGTTATTATGGTCAGGCTCTGAATTGATGTGAAAGCTAATATATATATATATGAAATAATTATTATTAGGATTTTATTTTATTTATTATTTTGGATCCATTTTGTTTGGGCTATTTCAGTATTATGTTTAGACCTCTGTGTTAGGCCGATGAATTTCTCTATTTAAACCCTAATTAGGTTTAATAGTCCATTGATTGAATGAATGACATTTTGACGGCTATGTCCTCTCTATGGTTGCTGTCATCCCTCTCGTTCTTCTCCTCCTTCTTTTCCTTCTTTTTCTTCTTTGATTCTTTCTTCTTCTACTCAATCCTAGACCAACTTTTGGTATTAGAGCAAAGGATCCTACAAACTCAACACCCTCATCACTGTTTTGTTCACTAAAAAAACAAAAACAGCCACAACTGCTACCACTACTGCCATCCTATGCACCCTTAAGACCCTCAAGTATGCTTTCGTATAATTCTAGTAATATTTAACTCAAGTAAACCCCAACAACGGCACCACCTACCACCAGTGGACTCATTGGTAATCTCAACGACTTTTCCGATAAACTCCGGCGAAGTCCTGAATAATCTAGCGGCACCCCTATTTTCAGCAAACTCACTAGTGACCAGGCGATCTCCAGTATCTTTTTCAGCGACCTCTGGCGTACTCTAGACTACCTCTCAGTTCATTTGTGGTGGATTCCAAACCACCAGTGCACTCCCAACGCCCAAATTCAAATAGTAACTTTGTTCTATTATACTTTTAGTGTTATTAACTACTCTCTAAGTTAGCAATTTATTGAGTTATTGTGTGCACTGTGACTCCACCGATCCTAACGCTTATTTTCTCCCTAGACTAATCTCACTGGCCACGTTTGTTCGCTTCTTTTTTGTGTCCTTCCTATTTTCCTTGGAAGCCTTGAATAAACTAAACGAAACCAAGCCTTTCCCATTAGGTGGGATTGGCTATATGGATTTGACAATGCCAGTGAAATCTATTTAGGGTCATGTCCTCCATTAGATCTATGTAGGCAATGTCATTTTTAATAGTTTCTTTCCAACTTCTCTTGGGTCTCATTCTCCTTCTCTTAATCCAAACAATCTCCATACATATACATATTTTAACCAGTGCTTCTGTTGGACATCTTCTAACGGAAATAGTGAAAGGAAATACATTCACCTATATACCTTAAGTGAGTAACATTCTATTTGCTTACTTATTTATTTCTTTTTGCTTTGATCTCCTGTTAAAAAAAATTTTACAGCACTATTGCTTACGCTTTATTCAAGTTGTCCTATAGTTTAATCAACAACGAGAATATATGTGTCTTTTTACATATAATTAGCTAAGGTTTATATTAGTAGTAATTTGCACACGTAGTGGTCCCACCTTGACATCCTCTAGCACTATGGCCATTGACCAATTACAAGCCCAATTACCAACCTTTACTGAAGCCATTCAAAGACTAAATACTAGAATAGACATAATTGAGAAACACACTAGGCTTAGGAATCTTGATAGAGATCTAGTGCCACATCGTAGGAATGACAAGTTACCTAAGCATAATGATGATCAAGTTGAAGAGTTAATTTATGAGCCTAATCCTAATGACTTTTAATTTCAAATGATGAGGATGATGACCAAATCATGGGCAAGTCACTTGATGAAATTGTTACGACTATTGAAGTCATTTCTCTTGGTGAGGCACAGATTTCTAATGATATTACTGAAATCCCTGTTGGTACTATCGAGTTGAATAGTATGCCTAAAACTTATGATGCTTCTGTGAATTTTGTTTTTCCTACAACTAAACTTCTCTCACAAGTTGGTTCATATTTTGTCTTCTTCCAACATGTATAAGTAATTTTTTTGAATTGCTGTACTTCATTCTCAGAAGACTTGATGGAGACATTAGATTTCTACCACCCCGGATATACGTCCATGAATGTTAGGAATGACTTAAACATCCGCTTTGTTTGTGGCCTGGTGATTGAAAGAGTACAAAACTTCTCAACCCAACGGAGTTGAATCTTTCTAAGGGGTGAAGAATAATGCAGAAGCCTAAAAAAAATATGAAATTATTATTATTAGGATTATATTTTATTAATATTAGATTTTATACTAGGATTTTACTTTATTTTATTAAATATTATTTTATTTTAGGGAAGATTTTATTTAGGTTTATTATAACTATGATTCATTAGAATATTTGATTTTTGCTTTATTTTAAGTAATCTTGAGGATGTATTAGCCTATTTAAAGGTTTAAGATGATCAGGGTTAGACACATTGATAATTATGAAAAATTGAGTTATTGAAACCTCCATAACTTATTCCCCCCACTCTTCTTTTTTCTTCCCTCTCTTTATTAAATTTCTTCTCTATTTATTTGTCTCTTTTTACATTATTCTCTTTCGTCCTGTATCAAGAACAAGTTAGTGAACCTTCTAATGCTGAAAATGTTAAAAGTACCTAATTAAGGACTCTGAAATGAATGGGCATTTGCTATAGATATATATTGGTTTGTAAGGAAGTGTCACTTAGAAATATACTTTAATTAGTAGATGTTACTAGAAAACAAAACAAAACAAAACAAAAAAAATTTAAGTGAACTTAAGGGAACAGACCGAGTGTAATTTACTTTTGAGGAATGAATGTTAAGGAAGCATCAAAACCTTAGCTAGGGATCTATAAATTTACTTGAACCAGGGATTTTGTGTTACAAAGACCAAATCAAAAGAACCCTAATAGTAATCGAGCGTTCTCTAATATTAGTCTAACTGCTAAAGGGCCTATAGCATTTTTTTCCCTAAATGCAATTAAATTTTTTCAGTGATTTACAAATAACACCCATCTAAGCCCCAGAGTTTTCACCTTTACATGTAATCTCTAATCAAAATCAACAACAAAAAACATTCAAATCAGTGTGAAAAATGAAAAATAAAGCAAATCCATACACTTCTCACCAATGAATTGGAAATTAAGTCATTGATAGAGCATTGAAAATATTTCACCATTCAACCGACGGAAAATATAATTAATCGAAACAAAATCACTAATAAGATTCATGAATCATTGAATGGAAAGTACATGGGTAGAGAAAAAAGAGAGAGAGGAAGTTGAGACACCAGAGATCAGAGGTAGAGAGCTGCAAATTCACTCGATTTGGGGTTAGGACTTTGGAACCTCAATTAGTGGCTAGAACGAGGGAGGAGAGAGAGTTTTTTACGACTGGCATTTTTTTACCGTAATATTAATAATATTAAACAATTTACTAAAATGGAAGGAAATATAAGTATTTACTAAAAACCATAACTTCAGTTCCTTGCAACTTTAACACATGTCCACGTTTTGGTTTATTTGAATATTTAACTAGAACTTATCTATGTTTAAATAAATAAAATTATAATTTAATATACAAATAGCTTAAATTTAAATTTATAAAACAAATCTACATAAAAAAACCATTAAAATAACTCATAAAAGTAAAAATCACTAATTAAAATATACTAAGAGAATGACATAAAAAACTACCACAGTGATTTACTTTTTAGCTTCTACCCAAACATGAAATGCAAAAACCTATTTGCTACAACAAAATTAGAGTCGTAGCCAAAATATGAAAGTTCTAAACTTATTGGCTACCACAAATAAGAGTCGTAGCCAAATAGAGAAGTCATATAACTCTATTCCTTACGTGACAGTCATTTGATCAAAACTAGAGCTACGTGACTTATCAATTTCATATACAATTGCCTCTTTATCTGTTTTTATTTTGACACTATTATGTATCTTTGAACATGTATGTTCTATGTACACATGCTTATCATTTTTTTTTCAAAGAAAATCAAACTAGTATAACACATCAACTTCTCAATTTCCTATACGACTGCCGTTTTATCTTTTCTTATTTTCACACTATTAAGTATCTTTGAACATGCTTGATCTATATTCACATGCTTATCATATTTTACTTTATTTTTCTCAAAGAAAATCAAACTTGTATAACACATCAACTTTGATTCAAGCTTCTCTTCTCTCTTATTATGCTCCCCTTTTTTCCCTCAAACCCTCAGTTCCCTTTTGGCACATACCAAAATAGGGCAGGCACTAATCCAATGTTCAAGGTTAAAGGTGGTGATTAAAGTTTAGCCAAAGAAAGTTTTGTTTCAATGGCTCAACATAGCTCCAAAAGCCAACAAAATAAGAAGGAAAGTCATATAAGCTCAAAAATTTACAAAGATGATCTACTTCATTTCCAAGGTTTCATTTAGGTTGAATTCAAAATCCCAAAGTTATAGTTCATTCAAAATTTTTATTCTTTGGTTGTGAATTCAAAGCAAGAATTTTAGAGCTATTGAAAGAATTTTGAAGAAATGAAATTTAGAATTATATCTTCACACTCTTGAAGAATAAACAATTAAGCGCCTAAGTAAAAGATTAAATGCATGCAATTCTTGAATAAGGACTATACTCTATGAATTCATATTCATACAACTTTGCAATCCAATTTTCAAGTAAAGAATGTTAACATTTACAAAATTAATGTTAGCATTTATCACTCCAAGATTGATTATAAGGAATTCTCAAGCATAAACATAAATCAACCACGCCATAAAATTGAACTAACTTTAATCCCAAAATAAACTTCATTCATTCATTGATTTCAAATTCATTACAAAAGAATTTAGCAAGTTAATCTTCAAAAGTTACTTCCTTACATTCAATACAAAAAGTTATCAAAAGTCACGAAACTATTTCATTTCAAGACAATCTAGGTTCAAGTTGGTGAAAGAAAACTTACACTTGTGTTTATGTTGTTGGAATTTAACTTGGTGATTATGAACATGATAGTGAGCACATGCATGCTTTGTTTTGACATGTTTTGTTTTGAAAAATTAAAAAAAAAAATTGAAAAAAAAACAGAAAATTGTGGAAAAGTTTGAAAAATTTTAGTTGTTTTTGCATGATTTTTGCTTTTTTTAATTAGGGAGTAGTATTATGGTTGATTAATTTTTTATTTTAGTGAATTAAGTCTAGGTGAGGTACTAAAACACTTTGAAATTGAACTTGAGTTAAGCTAAAAAGGAAACATTAGAAAATACCTACTATTTGGACCCCTATCCAAACAACCACAAAATTACACTCATGTTCAGACCCGTGTCCGAACATCCCAACCCTCCAGATGGTTAATCAGCCTTTAAAAGTTTGGTTAAGGCTTATTTGTAATTATTTTGGTTCCAATATTGGTTCATACAGCCTAGGAGTATTAAGGTAATTTGAGAACTTACTTAACTACTCTTCCATTTCGTCCTTAACTCCTGTTCTCACACCATGATAAGTGACTAACCTCAAATAATACATCATCATTTCCAGGAGATTTTTGGATTTAAGAAATTTGTAAGGTGGAATCTGTGACTAACAAGAACAAGGTTAAGGTTTTTGAGTTTCTTGAATTTGCTAGTTGATTGTTCTTTGAGAGTGGAAATGGAGTGTTGCTTGGTTTTTGTTGAGTATCCGTGGAGGAAATTTGGGTTGTAGAGGTGTTGGAAAATTGTTTCACATGTTTGAGTTAAGCTTGTGCATACTAGCTGTTTGATAGTTTGTCTGAGAAAAGTTCATCAAAGATTTTCAAGAGTTCAAGATTCTATATAAAAGAGTAAATGTATTTCAAATTCTAGAAAGAATCTTCCTTAAAACAAGAATGAAGTACTTTCAAAGAATTCACAACTTGGTATAGCTCTATGAAATGAAAAATCATAACAAACGGATTATTAAAATGATCTAGTCACTTTAGAATCTTAACTTCACTCATTTGTCATGTTAAATTCGTTAGATCTTTATTTTAGTTGTAACTGGGTCGAGAGGCTTAATGTGGGCCCACAAAAAGGACGAGATAATCAAAATAAGTGTCTTGGATATACTAATCCACACTCTCTCTAAAGCACTCAAAAGTTATTCCCTATTCCAATGTATTTCCTTATTTTCCTTTCATTTCAAATTTACTACTCACGATCGGACGAACCGCATAATATGTATTTGCTAATTGTGCTTCAGACTTTGAAGGATCGCCAACTATATACCAAGTTCAATGAATACAAATTTTAGCTTCGAGAGGTGAATTTTCTCGGGCATGTCGTGTCTGACGAGGGTGTTGTGGTGGATTTGTTGAAGGATAAAGCAGTTATGGCTAGTCGAGACCAATGACTGTGTTCAAAATTCCTAGCTTCTTAGGGATGATAGAATACTACTGGAAATTTGTGTTGGACTTTTCATGGTTGGTTGGGTCGATGATAAGATTGACTTAGAAAGGGGTCAAGTTTCGGTGGGATGAAGCTTGTGAGCGTTCATTTCAAGAGTTATAAAAAGAGATTAACAACTGCTCCAGTGCTCATAATTCCAGAAAAGAGATTAGGTTGTGTAATTTAATACGACAAATCTAAGAGATGGGTAGCGTTTTAATGGAAGAGGGGAAAGTAGTAGCTTATGGGCTCAATAGCTAAAGACTGATGAGAAGAACTACCCAGTACATGATCTTGAGTTGGCAATGGTTATCTTTGCACTTAAGAGTTGAAGGCACTACATTTTTGGGGAATTTTGAAATTTTTTCTGACTACAAGAGCTTAAAATACATCTTTACTTAGAAGGACCTAAATCTAAGGCAGATACGATAGCTTGATTATATGAAGAACTTCAATTTTGAATTATACTACCATCCTAGCAAAGCTAATCTGGTTGTTGATGCTTTGAGCTAAAAGACTCATACCACTTTGGCTAGGATGGTAGTATGGGAATTGAGGATGATGGATAGTTTGGGTGAGTTTGAGCTTGACTATCAAGAGGGAGAGGACTGAGCAATGTTATGTTCTGCAGTGGTTTAGCCTATCTTGTTGAGTAGAGTTGTAGAGACGCAAGGTATTGATGCTACTATGGAGGCTAATGAGTGCCAGATACAGATGAGCAGCAATAAGGGCATGCCTGTTTGGACAACAAGATCAGATAGGGGACTTTAATTTTATAAAAGATTGAATTTTTTTATTTCATTTTAGGATGCAGTTGTGAGTGAGTTTCATTGCTCCAAGTTTGCAATACGTCCTGAAGGAACAAAAATGTATCAAGACCTCTATTGCCAGTTTTTCTGAACTTGGAGGATAAGTGACTGAGTTTATGAGTAAATGTCTAACTTGCCAACAAGTAAAACGTAGAGCATCAAAGGCCAACGAGTTTACTTCAGCCGTTATCAGTCTCAAAATAGAAGTGGAAGAACATTGTAATGGATATTATTACAAAATCCTTAGATTTCCCATGAAACATGACACCATTTGCGTTGTGGGGGATGGGTTAACAAAGTTTGCTCACATGTTGTAGATTTGCTTGATTGATTCCATGGGTAGTTTGGCTCAGTTTTACATTAAGGAGATTATAAGGTTCCATAAGGCTTCAGCATCAATCATGTCAGACAAAGATTCCAGTTTTGTATCTCGTTTCTGATAGAGTCTCCAGATGACTATAGGAATGGAGTTGATATTTAATACCACGTATAATCCTTAGACAGATGGGTGGTCTGAACGTACCATTCAGATCTTGGAAAACATGCTTTGGGCATGCGTGCTAAATTTTTAGTATAGTTGGGAGGTGCACCTTACATTGGTAGAGTTTGCATATAATAACGACTATCAGTCTAGTATTGAGATGGCACCTTACGAGGCATTATCTGATAAGATGTGTAGATTTTCTTCCGCTAGGCAAAGATTGGAGAAGCAATTTTGCTGGGACCTGAAAAGGTCTGCAAAACGACAGAGAAGATTAGAATAATCAAGCAGATGCTCGAGATTACAATAGTCGCTAGAAAAGCTATAATGACTGGAGACATAGGCCATAAAAGTTTGAGATGGGAGACCATAAGTTCCTGAAGGTCTTGCCATGCAAGGGACAATTTTGGTTTGGCTATAAGGGCAAACTTTCACTGAGGTACATTGGGCGATTCGAGGTATTGGCTCGAGTAAGCAAGGTGGCATGTCATTTGGTCTTGCCACTGAGGTTTTCTGATGTGCATGCGATGTTTCATTTATCTATGTTAAGGAAGTATAATCCCGATTCGTTTCATGTTTTGGATTTGAAGAAGCTTAAACATGATTCTATGATCTCCTATGTGATAAAGCCTCTGAGAATTACGGATTCTCGCAAACAGTTTCTCCAAGGAAAGGCTACATCTTTGGTTCGGGTGGTATGGAAGTATCATAGGATGAAAAAGTTGACTTGGGAGCATGAGAAGGAGATGAGGCATATTTATCCTGAGTTGTTTACTTAATCTTATTGTACTTTTTGTTATTTTAATTTTTGAGAGCTATAATTGTTGTAAGGAGAGAGGGATGTAAAGACCCAAATTTTATGATTTATTTTATTTTGGAAATTTGTATTTAAAATGTAATAATTTTTTATTTCATTTATATATTATTTGAAAATGGAAATTTTATTTTAAGTTATAATAAGTGTGATGTGGTTTATTTGTTTAATTTGGGTGTTGGTCTAGCATATATGTATATATTATATTTGCTACATTGACTTATATTTTTATTATTGGTTGAAAGAGAAGATTCTATGTTTCTTTTGGTTGAAAGTGGAGGTGTATTCTTATTGGCTAAGGTGGGTGGCAAAGAGTTAATTGTTGTAGGGGAGGTAAAAGATTGGCTGAGTAGGAGAGACTTATGAGAGAAGATTAGCTGAAGGCTTAGATAAACCTTTCTCCATTTTCCTCCTGCCCTTTTCATTTACCTCACAATTATTTTTTGCCTAAAAAAAAAGAAGATAAGGGAGAGTTTTATGCTATCGTTTATTCATTGGAAGAATCTAGCCAAAAGATGATTAGGACCATGGGTTTGACTTGAGACGTGTATTGCTGAAGTGTGTTCGTTAGACAACTTGAGTTGGTAGTTGGTGTATCATTCATATACATTATTCTCGACATGTATAATTCGAGATAGGTGGGGTTTAGACATATGCATGTGAATTGGAGACTTGATTCGTGTTTTGAATTATGCTAAATGGTATTCTTAGTATAACCTTAAGATGTTGTAATGGAAAGCAATTTGTCGAAAAGGGTCGACCCCATTAAGTATTGGATTGACTCCTTTCATATCCTAAGTAAAGGAAAGTAGTTGCCAAAAAGGGTCAACCTCCTTTAAGCGTTGGGGTTGATCCCTTTCAAGTTATGAGTTATGGATAGTAATTTGTCGAAAATGGTTGACGCCTATAAGTGTTTGGGTTGACCCCTTTAATATCTTAAGTAACGAAATGTTTGCTACCGAAAAGGTTCAGCCCCTTTTTTGGTGACCCTATTTCATAGCTTTAATTGGATATAAGTTAGAAATAGGTTTCTTATATTTTGAGAACGCTTGTTGGAAATCTGTGGTTAGATGTTGAGGAGATTTAGTGCCTTGATTTCGAATTGGTTGTAATAAAAATAAAGGTGCTAGATATAAACGAATCCATGTTCTTGCTACAATTTTATAAACTCATGGTTTTGATTAGGATTTTCATGAAATTAAATTTCAATTATGAAAATGAAGTTTATATGGTTTTATATTAATGTTAGTTAAATTTTCCATGAAATGGGATGGAGAAATTGTTATTTTATATAAAATCTTTTAAAAAAAATCATAACTGGATCTAAAATAGTGAATCATTTTTAATTCTTTTTTTATGGGTTATATTTGGTTGGGTTTGCTAAGGTGATAAGTTCATATACATTATCATTTGTTAACCTTGATTGGAATCTTAAACTTTGGTTAATTCTTTATTCATATTACATGTATGAATTGTATGATTGTTTATCCCATTAAAAACTAGCATATATCAGGTGATATGAAACCTAAGCTCGGGAGAATTTATTTCATAAGACTTATAAATTTAAGGAATTAATATAAGAAATTTGAATTAATATAAATTCTTGTGTATGTTGTGCTGTTGCTAAAGATGAATGATTGAAATTTGATTTTTGATTGGGGTTACAGAGGATACTAGAAAAAATAGGTTCTAGAGCCCAGTGGTTGAAAGTCTTGAAACCTGCGTAGAATGGTGAATGTTCCCAGTAGGTTAATAGCCTACAAAGCATATGCATGGCTTGTTGTAGCATAAAATATACTGAGATTATAGGATCAGATGCCTATTAAGGCAAGATAAGATGGATTGGAACTGCGGGACTAGAGCTATGAGTTCTAGTGAGTACATCTAAGACTTTAGGACCAGTTATACCCCATGGCTGAGGCCTAGGGATTTATTTTAAATTTAGTTCTGTGGCCATAGACTAACCTTGCAGAGTACCTGGCTTATAATATAATATTGATATATATTGTGATGTGAATGAGTTGATAAGTATTTGTTTTATGGACAAGGACAGCAGGACTAGGGCCATGAGTTATGATGAGTACATCTGGGACTGCAGGACCAGTTATACCCAATGGTTGAGGCCTGGGGATTTATTTTGGATTTAGTTCGGTGGCCACAGACTAACCTTGAAGAGTACCTGACTTATAGTATGATATCAATATATATTATAACATAAATGAAATGATGTGTATTTATTTTATGGATTGGGGCTACACAACCAGAGTCACAGGCTATGATGAGTACATCTACGGTTGTGGAACCAATTGTACCCTATGGCTGAGGCATGAGGATTTATTTTAGATTTATTTCTGTGGTCACAGACTAACCTTACAGATTACCTAACCCATAGTATGATATTGATAAATATTGTGCTGTGAATGAGGTGATGAGTATTTGTGTTTAGCACAAGACTATGGGATCATGGGTGTTGAGTATTAGCATGGGTATTGAGTATTTTTAGAAGCTTTTAAGATTTTACTTAATTAATTTTAATTAAGTGTTGAATCACTTGCATGATTAAGAAACATTATCTTATATGCATATTCTGAGCACACATGATTTAGCATTCACCCCCCAATAGTTGATTTCTTATGAGCAGATGCTCGAGATAGACCTGCGATCTAGATTAGTCGGTTATAGATTATTTGTATTCATTTTAGTTATTGTATCGTATCATAAATTGGATATTGGTTTGGGCCCAGTTTTGAGGTATGATGTTTTATCCAGAGTTGACCCGCAAGCAGAAGTCTAATGCAAGTGTTAAGTTTTAAGCTTAGCCAGAGATGGCTCTAATACCACAGTAGGAGAAGGTGCATTTTGGATAGCCTTTGGTTCAGACACAAGGACATTTGATCCTACCACTTTTATGTATTAGTTGACGGCAACCATAGCAGTATCAGTAGGAGATAGAGCACGGATGGGACCTCCAGCAGCTTCTATTCAGCCAGTAGGCTCCTTATAGCACTTCAGGAGAACGAAACCTCCCATATATGATGGAGTGTCAGACTCTATGTTGCAAATGGTTTTCTCACCCAGCATGAGAAAATTCTCAAGGCCTTCAAATTACGAATGCTCAGACTAGGGTTGTTCTAGTTATATTTCAGTTCATGAGTGATGCGGTCTTATGGTGGAGTTTGGTAAAGAGCTATCAGGATTTGATAGGTTTGACTTAGGAAAGATTCCAAGCACTTTTTCTGTGAGCATTTTCTTTCTATCGCTCTCAGGGACGTAAAACGAAATGTGTTCATAGCTTTGACTTAAGGGACCAGGATAGTACCAGAGTATGAGCATCGGTTTTCTTTTCTTTCCATCTATGCTCCTGAGTCGGTCTCTACTGAAAGGCACTATTGCAGATATTTTGAGAGGGGCTTGCATGTGGATATCAAGAGCGAGGTCGTTTTGTTGGGACTAGATTATTATAATACATTAACTGGTGGGCGAAGACTATTGAGAAAGATCTGAACAATATTTGGGCCTTGAATGAAAACAAACATTGTAAAAGTAATGCCCTTTAGTCAAATAATCGACACAAGAAAATGTATTAGTGGGGACCTAGTGAGTCCCAACCACAGTGTTTCTGGTAGATAAACGTGGCCCTTATGCAGTTAGCTAACATGATATAGTCTCAAGGGCTGATTGTGTGCCATATATGTCACTGGCCAAGGCACAAGAAGTACCAATGCCCATTGAGAAATGCACTAGCTAGGACCAACTGGCAGTTTAAGCATGATTTGAGCAAAGGTTGGGACCGCCAATGTGTTTCTCTTGTCGCCACCCAGGCCATATCTCTCGAAATTGCCTTCAAGCCAACGGTACAGTGAGATTTCAATAGCCTATGCACTCTATCTAGAGTAATAAACCGATAGCATCTCAATATTTCTAGGGTTTGTTTTGTTAGGGCCCACAAGATAGTGCCCAGAGTCTTTAGAGGACCGTACAAGGTAGCCAACAGTAAGGGCAAAGAGATGAAAGCCCACCAG
>QLOD02000029.1:19626347-19638703 GCA_003260245.2 Sideroxylon spinosum | reverse complement strand
GCCGAGCTACTTAACTGCCCATTAGGCTCACTCTAGTGAGCAAATCCTTCCTTCTTCGATTGTCAATTACAGGCCAGCCGAACTACTATTTCACCCCTTGGGCTCCTGGCCTAAGGGCTCTTTCTTCCATTGGTTGGCTATTCTCGGGCCGACCGATCTGTCGATCTGTCCCCTTGGCTCTCTTGACCTAGCAAACAGTTTCTTTCGCTGGTCGGTCACTCTTGGACTGACCGAGCTGTCGATCTGCTCCTTAAGCTCTCTTGGTCTAGCAAGCAATTTCCATTATCAGTCGGTCACCATCGGGCCAATCGATATGTCGATTTGTCCCTTAGGTTCTCTTAGCCTAACAGACAATTTCCATTATCGGTCGGTCCGAGAGTGACCAACCGATCTATCAATCTGTCCCTTAGGCTCTCTTGGCCTAGCGGGCAATTTCCTCCATCAATTGGTCACTCTCGGATCGACCGAGCAGTCGATCTGCTCCTTAAGCTCTCTTGGCCTAGCAAGCAATTTCCATTATCAGTCGGTCACCATCGGGCCAATCGATATGTCGATTTGTCCCTTAGGCTCTCTTAGCCTAACAGACAATTTCCATTATCGGTCCGAGAGTGACCGACCGATCTATCAATCTGTCCCTTAGGCTCTCTTGGCCTAGCGGGCAATTTCCTCCATCAATTGGTCACTCTCGGATCGACCAAGCAATCGATCTACCCCTTAGGCTCTCTTGGCCTAACAGTCAATTTCCAGTGTCGATCGGCCACTTTCGAGCCGACCAATCTATCGATCTATCCCTTAGGCTCTCTTGGCCTAGCGGACAGTTTCCTCTATCGGCCGGTCATTCTCGAACCAACCAAGCCGTTGAGCTGCCCTTAGGCTCTCTTGGCCTAACGGGCTCCTTGTATTTAATCAACAATGCCATCCAGCCTATTGATATAGAGCTATCATATTACAGGATGTAATGATAAATGTCGACAAAAATTTTAAAAGAACATTTTATTACATATTCATGGACAAAAACTCAGTTCAAAAGGCAATAAATGCGGAAATAATTATGCTTAAACATAACAGAACTTTTAAGTGTTCCCCATGCCATGGATGGGTAGTGTTTTCTCGTTATAGTCTCTGAGCCAGTAGGTTCCTTTTCTTGTGTATAAGGCCACCATATAGGGTCCTTCCCAATTCGACCCGAGCTCTCCTTCGCTAGCATTCCTAGTTGACTGGTTCACCGGTTTGAGAACGAGATCTCCAACCGTGAAACCTCTCGGCCTGACTTTCTTGCTATGATACTACCTCATCCTTTGTTGATAGGCTTCCATCTTGATAGCAGTCCGCATCTATCTTTCCTCCAATAAATCTAAGTCGATATTCAATGACTTTGTTGGCTTCTTAGTCGTAGTGTTCAATTCTTAAGTGAGGCAGACCGATCTCAACGAAAATCATTGTTTCTGTACCAAAGGCCACAGAGAATGAGGAGTATCCGGTGAGAGTTCTCTCAATTGTTCTGTAGACCCATAATATACTTGGTAGTTCATATGCCCATAACTCCTTTGCGTTCTCAAGCCTGGTTTTGATGATCTTCAGAAGTGATCTATTAGTTACTTCCATTTGATCATTAGCCTGGGGATGCTCGGGGGGATGAATAGTGGTGACTAATGCCGAGCTGCTCATAGAGCTCATTAAATTGTCATCCTTCGAACCGCTTCCCATTGTCAGTCACAATCACCTTCAGGAGTCTAGATCTGCATACAATCCCCTACCATAAGAATTTCTTTATGTTCTACCCTGTTAAATTCAACAAAGCTTCTACTTGGCCCACTTGGTAAAGTAATCGATAGCTATCACAGTGAACTTCCTCTAGCTTTTCCCACAGAGAGAGAACTGATTATGTCAATGCCCCACTAGGCGAATAGCCAGAGGCTCTGAATTCCTAGGTTGGTAATCTTTGGACATTGGCAAATCTCTAGCACTTGTCATATTTCTTGACCAGGTTTTGAGCATCATTTTTGATAGTTGGCCAATAATACGTTACTCGCAAGACCTTCTTGGCTAGCACCTTCCACTCTAAATGATTACCACAAATTCTTTCATGGATCTCCCTTAAAATATATTTTGCCTTCTCTTCGTTTGCACATCGAAGCATTGGCATGATGTACCCCCTCCTGTAAAGTACCCCATCAACCACAAAATACTTGGTCGCTTGGTATTGAATTCTTCTCCATTCGTTTTGATCTTCGGGGAGTAATCCCTTCTTCAAACAATCTTTGATCGGTTTCACTCATGCTACCTTAACCTCAGTTTGTTGTACCTCGATCATTCAGATGCTTGGAGAATCAAGTACTTCCATGGGTATATCCAGCTTTTGTTCTCTTAAAGTCGTTGTCCTGGCCAGTTGGTCAACCTCCTCGTTATCTTATCGCGAACTCGTTCGAGTATTATTTTTGAAAAGTTTTTAGTTGGATTTTGGGCCAACTAGCAATATTTCATCATATTCTCTTTCCTAGCCTTGTATTCCTCTCATACCGGCTCTACTACTAGTTGAGAGTCACTCTGTACAACTATCTGATCTGCCCCCGTTCTCCAAGCTATCCGAAGGCCGTCTATTAGGGCCTCGTATTCTGCTTCGTTGTTGGAGGTCGGAAAGTTAAACCGTACGATGTATTCAATCAAAACCACTCCTGCCCAGCTCATCTTCTGGGTGAATGACCCATCTACGTTTAGTAGCCACGCTTCATCAAGAGTTTCTTCCTGAGAAACTTCGTATGTCGTGAATTCGGCGATAAAATCAACAACCGCTTGTCCTTTAATTACTGGCGTCAACCTATATTGAATGTTGAACTGACTATAAGCTCAACTGACCATTTGACTAGTCTTCCCGAGGTCTCTGGCTTATGCAAGACGTTCTTTACGCGTTGATTGGTTAGGACTACAATAGTGTGAGCTAGGAAGTACGCCCTGAGTCTACGAGCTGCGATTACTAAGGCAAATGTCAACAACTCCATCCTCGAGTAGCGTTCCTCTGCCCCCTAATGCTCGCGTAGTGTAGTATATTGGTCTTTGTACCCCATCCACTTCTTTCACCAAAGCTAAGCTGACCGCTGCGTTTGACACTACCACGTATATGTAAAGTTCTTCTTCGGGGATAATCCTACTAAGCAAAAAAACTGCCCATAAATTAACACTTCAACTGTTGAAAGGCTTCCTCACATTCGGCGATCCACTTGAAGGCCTTCCTGAGCATCTTAAAAAACAAGAACTACTTGTCCGACGATCTCAAAATGGACCAATTACAAGTAGCGATTCGGCCAGCCAATCTCTATACATCAGTGGTCGTACGAGGAGATTGCATCTCCATGATTGCGCGAACCTTCGCCGGGTTTGCTTCAATAACTCCTGCAGACACCATGAATCCAAGGAATTTCCTAGAGGCTACTCCGAACACGCACTTTGTAGGATTCAGCTTCATCTGAAATTTCTTGAGGGTACTAAATGTTTTTGTCATGTTCGCCACATGGTCAGAGGCATGTTTACTTTTCACCAGCATGCCATCTGCATAAAATTTTACATTGCACCCGATCTGAGACTTAAACATATGGTTAAGCAACAAATTAGCTTCGGCATTTTTAAGGCTAAATGGAATGACCTCATAGCAGTATAAGCCTCGATCTGTGATAAAGGATGTATGCTTGCGATCATGCTCGGCCATTCTTATCTGATTATAACCTGAGAATGCATCCATAAAAGATAGTACCTGATGACCGGCTATTAAGTTCACTGACAGGTTGATTGCGGGGAGTGGAAAGCTATCTTTAGGGCATGCCTTGTTCAGATCGGAGAAATCCACACACATCCTCCATTTCCTATTGGATTTTTTGACCATCACAACATTGGAGAGCCAGGAAGGGTAATACACCTCCTTGATGAATTCGGCTTTCAGCAGCTTTTCCACTTCTTCAGCCACTACTGCATTCCATTCCGGGGCAAAAATCCTCCTCTTCTTCTTGACCGGTCGAGCCCTCGGGGAGATGTTAAGATGATGAGCTATCACCTTGGTGTCAAACCGGGCATATCCTCATGGGACCAGGCAAACACATCGGAATTCTATCTTAAAATTGCTTAAGCGCTTCCTTCTATTGGTCAGTGGCTGAAGCTTCGATCTTTACTGTCTTGCCAAGCTTGGGATCCCCTATAGTGATCTCTTCCAAGTCGTCACCTGGCTCACCCTTTCTGACCTTTTCTTCGTCCCTTACCTCCAGGTCCTTCACGATCGAGGCCTCTCGGCTAACATCTTTGAAGGACGAGACAAAACATTCCCTTACCGCCCTCTGATTCCCCCTTAGCAACACCAACCCCATGCTCTGTAGGAAATTTGAGCAGGAAGTGATAGGTTGAGGCTATTGCCCTGAATTGATTTAGGGATCCCCGCCCAAATATGGCATTATACATTGAAAGGCAGCCGACCACTAGAAAACTTATCATTTTGGTTACTTGTTTTGGCTTGGTTCCCAAGGTGACCGAGAGCGTGATGGATCCGATTGGCTCCACGCGGTCTCCTACAAAACCAATCAGAGGTGAGCAAGTGGGGTGTAACTTTTCCGTCCCTATATTCATTTTCTCAAACGCTCTTTAATAGAGAACATCTGCCAAACTCCCACCATCCACCAAAATCCTTCATGTTTAGAAATTAGCTACAATGGACGATATAACTAGAAAGTCGTCATAGGGATGACTGAGTTCCGAGGCCTTTTCTTTGCTGAAAATTATTGGAACCGACTCTATACTCGTCCTTTTTGCTAGCTGCTCTGTAATTGCCACCTCTGATTTTTCCAGCTCTCCCTGAGGTATTTCTTTCAAGTCGAGGTCGGCTTGCCTCCCCCTACGAATCCTCCAAAGATGACTCTGATTTCTCCCAATGGTTGTGGGGTCCGCTGTCCTCTGTCAGGGCTCCTTCAACCATCCCGGTTGTCCCGCTGCTGCTCAGCTACGAATCTGTTGTACTTGCTCTTTCTTATAAGCTCTTCGACCAACCTCTTGAGTTCAAAGTACTCTTCTGTATCATGCCCATGGTCCTGTGATACAGGCACTACTTAGACCAGTTCCTCGATCCCGGTGGGGCCTTCATCTCCTTGGACCATCTAAAGTGGGGGTCATTCTTAATGCGTAGAGCACTTGTTCCATTCATGAATTCAATGGGGTGAAGTCTCTGGTTGGTCTCGTGAATCAGCCTCTCCTATCCTCTGCCCAACCTTCACATCCGGAGGCCCGAGGTGCCTTTGATCCCCTATTCTCGAGGAAGTCATTCTAACATTTCTTGTCTAGAAGCGAAGTCTTCGGCCCAACGTCCCTCTTGGCCTTCATGGCATCCTCTCCATTCATATGTTTATGAGCTTGCGACATTAGTTCGGCCATATTCACCGGAGGCTTCTTGCCCAAGGAGAAGGTGAAGCGAGTAGGCTTCAAGCCACACATAAAAGCTGTAAGCATGACCTTCTCATCAGCGTCTTCAATATTGAGCATTTCCCAGTTGAACTTGTTAACATAATCCCTAAGGGACTCATCCTTTTCTTGTCTGATAGTTAGTAGGTGCGACGGAGGTTTCCTCTGTCGCCATCTACCAATGAAATGGGAAACGAATTGTTTACTGAGTTGTTTGAAGTTCTTGACGGACCCAAGTTTCAATCGGTTAAACCAAGCCCAAGCAAGACCCTTCAAGGTGATAGAAAATGCACAGCACTTGATTTCATCAGGAACTGCATGGAGATGCAGATGCATCGCCTTGTACACATCTGAATGGTCCACTGGATCCGTCAAATCATTATAAGGCTTGACTATGGGCATTTTGAATTTCGGGGGTAAAGTGCACCTCATCACGATAGGCGTGAATGGAGTTTCCATTCGGTTAATGATGTCATCCATGACGTCCGAGTTATGCACCACTACTACGGCTTCATCAATATGAGCTTGCATTGCCCTAAACCTTTGTTCCATCGTGTCATCCTCAGTTCTTTCTAATCCCGGTATCACCCGTTACGGGATAGTTTCGCTATGGGCCCCACCTTCTGCGGCCATGGCGTCGTGCCGCTGCATATGTTCACGCCGCTCATTGTTTTCCCCTTCTACACCTCCATTGCTGTGAATCACCCCTTTGTTGCTTGGATCGTAGGGCAGGAGCCATTCGATCTACTCGTTCCATGATGGCTTACAAGGTTGCAGCCATCGCTGTAAATTGTCGCACCATTGCGACAATCATATCATCTCCTAGGTTCTGATTCTCCAACGACTGGAACGATTGGCATTGATAAGTCTGTGCACAAGATCTGGTTCGAACCATAAAAGTAGGAAAGATGCTTCCACTTCTCACAGGCAGCGCCAATTGATAGAGTTGATTTTTCGTACCTTCAGTCCTTGCTAGGGTCCGAGGTAAAAAAAGATAATCCTATCCTTCCTCGACACGGTGTGGTGCTTGCCAAAGACTTTCTGATGATCAAGTTAGCGATGAAAAATCAATTTGACAGGGTAATAAAGAAGTATACCTTCAGTATCTCTTGTTCATCTTCTTAGATGGCTTCCCCCTCATTTGGGGGGAAAAAAAAAAAAAAAGACAAAAAAGAAAGGGAAGTCCATGACTTGATGCAATTTCCTCATTTGGATAAGGAAAAAATCAAATTTGTGCTAGCCTCTTGCTTATTAGGTTGATTTGGAACGATTTCATGTCAGTAGCTTTCGCACAAAACACAAGATTGTGGTCTTGACGTTTCCTTACGCTCCTTCATGCTCGGCTCGTCCTCCATCCAGCCTAATTTCTGAGCTCGGCGAAGCTTACTCAATCTGGTCAAACCGATTAACTAGCTCAAAGGGTCGGCTCGGGGAACAGAGGTCATGGTCGACTCGCGAAACAGAGGTCGCCCTTCAGGAAACACTTCTTTTAGACCATTCAAGGCAGTTATGTCTTTTTAATTGGGCTCAGAAATCCCCCTCATCAATGTGTTGGTTAGAGTATTCAAGAATTGTCACAAAACCAAAAAATTGAAATGGAGGTTGTGGGGGAGAGTTCTTATATTTTATATAGTGAACAGAGACTTCTTGATTTCATATCTTGGTCAATTAGAGTCTTTTTTTTTTTTTTTTTTAACAAAATCTTAAGATAATTGAATACCCATCATTTGTTTTCATCGCAAAATCTTCTGACCCACCACCACTATGTTGATGATCGATTGAGTTATATAATACATTAAGGAGTTATTCCATTCCACCACTTGAATTAGGGTTGAGTCTTTAATTTCTTAGTTTTAGTTTAAATTGTCATTTTAATTTCACACCACCTAAGTCTTTAAATTTCAAGTCTCTCAACGGGTGTCTTTTAATTGTCAAAACTAAAAAATCTACTTTTAGAACTTCAATTCCCCTTTTTTATTTTGTTTTTGAATCTTTTGGAGGTAATTAGATGGTAGATATATTTATATATAAATATGATTCTGATTAATGAGTTACTTCAGGAAATCTATTATTGGCATTCTTGTAAATTTTGGAGCCTTCATGACTTGATCAGAAAGCCCAATTTGTATTTGACCCACCTGTAACTTCCTTTTCATCGATTGTAGATATATACAAATTGAAATAGAACAAATAAAATTCAGTAAGCTACAAGAATATAAACTGACTGAGCTGTAAATATGTATAAAATTACTTACTAACTAATATATACATATATACACACGATTTAAATATACGATTTAAACTGTAGCCAAACCAAAAAAAAAAAAAATTTATTTTTCTTTTGAAAGGTACCGAAGAAAGTTCCCCACCTTCTATTTGAGCGATCCAATTTCTCCTATTAAAAAACCGAAACAATTCTAGTCAATATTTGAATAGAACCAAGTAACCAGATCAAAAACCAAATGATAACCCCCAGGAGATGGACAAACTATGCTAGTAAATACAAAATACTACTATGAAAGTGAATGTAAATGTTCCTGAACAAAATATACATCTATCCCTTTTCATGCTGAGCCTAATTGTAAGCTTTGTGAACAAGTTGGGTCAGTCAAGCAGTTAAAAAGTAGTAGTGTGTATAAAAGTTCTCACGGGAATAGCAGTCATAAAATCATTCACGAGATTCCTCTGCATCAACATTTGAGTAGGTACAAGTGTAACTCTCCACAGTTGTTTCCTTTCCTCTAACTCTTGCCCAGGAAATTCTCCAGGTCTGAAGCAAACTTTGCCTGCATTAAGAGGGAAAATGCATATCTACCTGAGATCGGGACGGGAACAAAGAAGATAGTGCAAATGCATAGCCACTAGCCTGTTTGTAGTTTAGTCTTCATAATAATACACTGGCACAACAACGAATATATTTCTGTATTTTATGATGGGGCCCAAAAAATTAATACAAAACTACAATTAATTTTAGTTTATAGGTCTCTCCTTTTTAAGGAAGAATATTCGATGTCCAGCAAAACAAAGGAAAAATGATTGCCAGGTTAAAGTGTTTTCTTGTACGGTTTCATTCCTACACCCAGGTTGTATGTGGTCATTTTAGTCGACAGGCTAGATAGTTTGTGTTTTATGTTTCTTGTATAGGAATGAAATGATGTCACTTCCTTGAATTGTTCAACCCACACACTACTCATGATTCATTTTTCAGATTGGAGCCAAGTTAAGCCTAAAAAAGAATACTAGTAGAATTTTTCTTTGATTACCACCTTCAAGAATTACCTTTGCCTATACAAAAATAAATGAATAACCTACCCACTTGTGTCTTGGTCGGGGAGTTATTTGGTTGGGGAGTTCTTTGGTGCAAGGGATTTTATATATATATACACATAAAAAAAAGAGAAAAAAATGAAAAACATTTCAAGTTTACGCGTGTTGAAAAAAGAAAATATTCTTGCTTTGAAGAAAAAAGGGATTAACTCTTTGATTCATTATAGCTTAACTTGCAGTTGAGCTGCAATTGAAGAACTCAATAAATTTGGTTCTAATTTAAATATGGGGAGGGAAGTGAGTAACAATTGCAACAAGTATAATGCTAAGACAAATGTTTTGAACTCTAAATCATTTTCTTGGTACTTTACATAAACCCCAAAGGGCCCATTACAACCAAAAGAAAGAGCTACTAGATCCTTGATTCCGTGAAACTAGAAATTGAAGTTCTAAATGTGAACTTATGATATTTCAAGTTTTCTTATGCACAACTCATTCCTTTCATGAAACTATGTCCCAATCGAAAATTTTCGTTGTATATCTGTTGCTGAATATTGAATTGCACCACATTTGGATTTGAATTACATTTACCATTAAGAAAAGGTGCATTCATTAAGGGACCCTAGATTTTTATAATCTTTTGTGAGTGAATTCCTTGAGTAGGGACTCTAGAGATTCATAATCTTTTGTGAGTGAATTCCTTGTGTGGTTTGAAGTCAAAGTTTAAGAGAAATATATCATTTATGTTATCTGATGAATTTGATAAGAAGAATGTTGATTTGATGATTTCAAATGGATATCTTAAATCTCTTTTGATTCAATTGATAGACCTTATAACTATTGGTATAAATCTTGGGGATTAAGGAACTTAGATTTTCATAAAAATCTATCTTTTCAAAATAATAGCATTTATGAAATATTGATCACTTTTATATCATTTGGCAAGCCAATTATACAGTTTTTATTGTTAAAGTCCTGGTGTTGGTTTAATTAATCTATATTTCTCAATTTGCAGGTGTTATGCAAAACCAGGCATCGAAACATAACATTAAAGGTGAATTGCATCCCATGTGATCAAAGAAGACAACCCAAGGCAAGGAAGTGCAAGAAAAGAGGACGAAGCTATTTGGGGAATTTAATCTGACATATGAAATGCATGCCAAAAGTAGACCCTTGGGACATTTCCAAAAGGCCTGAACTATACTAACAAGAATCGTAAGGATCATCCAAGACCAGACCAAGGCCATCCATGGTCAAAGCATCACTAAGATCAATGCCAAGATTAGGAAGTACCAAGATCATGCAATATAAAACCAAGACTTCCCAAGTCCCAAAGAAAGCTTCCGAGTGCTGAAATAACCATTCATAGCACCCACAAAGCAACTGAGGTACAATGGTATGTTCATAAAGCCCATATTAAGAAGAAATGTTTCTTGGCATTGTTACAAACAGTTGGAGTGCATCCCAAAACAAGGCCTCCCAAACCTTATCCAAAATGGGGCAAAGCCGTCCATGGCAAGCCAACAGACTTGCTAAAGTCCCCGAAGCATATCACCCACAAGGCCCAAGTAAATGAGCTAAAAACAGGCCAAAGCTGCCAACCTAGGCCAAAGCCAGGCACTGCCAGCCCCGTATAGCAAAGCCACAGCATGCCAGCAACAGGCAGCAAACTCAGACAGCCCCAGCAGCGTGGGGGCAGCCCAAGCTCAAGTGCAGGACACAGCAGGAAGGTGCACAGGACACTGCCAATCTTGCCCAGAGAGCACACGCACAGGAGCTGGACACTACCACGTCACACGCATCTCAAGCCTGGACACTGTATGGACACGCAAGGACCCAGCCAGCGTGTGCCATGTGTTTAAGCCCCAACCCAGGCATGTCATGCACACTGAACAGCCCAGATGGCCGTATCCAGCACCCCAGGTGCCGTGTCCCAGGCGTAAGTTCAGCCAAGACCCACGTTTGCTGCCCCTGCAGTGCCATTTCCGTGTGTCCTGCGTGCCAACAGCCCCCAGCAGCCTCCAGCTTATGCCTATCCTGTGCCAAAGTGAGTCCAACCCACTCAACTGTGCCAAACACATGCAATTGTGTGAGGGCGTGTGCTTTGGCTATTTTTGGCAATTTTCTTCACCCTCTTAGCCTATAATACCCTCCTATGCTTTTGAATTTTTTTACACACTTCATTCCAAGACATAGATCTATATTCTACCATTTTCTTTTCTCCTCTCCCTCGTCTTCTAAATTTCTTTCCTTATATATTAGATTAGGGTTTTATTTTGTCTATTCTTTGAAGAAATCTTGAAGAATATCATTTGAATGTATGTCTTGCAATCCAACATTGCAAGAGTTAGGTTTTAAATTATTGTCTTCCCCTCTCTCAATTCCTTTCTACTCCATCCTCATCTTTAAATTAGATTTACTTTTAATAGCAATTTCATTTTCAATCTTCATTGTAATCGATCGATCAATAAAAATTCAATGCTTTGTTCTGATTTTAATCTTCTTTATTGCTTAAAGTAGTATTAGATTACATTACATTGTCTTAATTAGTCAACATGATTGTTGGCTACAGCTCCCCCTTGCTCCAAATCAATGAGAATGATTTGGGGAGTTGAGGTGGTTGAGCATGCAGGTTCCCTAATTCTAGATCTAAAAATTGGGTGTAAAATAACTTTGCAAGGATTTCATCTATTGAAATCATCAAACAATGTTACAGTTAGCTTCGCGATTCATAGATTCCACTTTCATGTAATCCTAAACCTAATTCCATGTCTTGTTAGGTTGAACCAATTATCTCCAATCGCAACAAAGTACAACTTTTGACCCCCGTCAACTTATTGCCAAACCATTCGATCTATTATCACTAGAGTTGATAATAGTTTGAAATAAACAGCAAGCTCAACTTACTCCACTAATATACTATCATTTGAATTGGTTTGAGGTCAAGTCCTTAAATTCTAACACTTTTAACATTATTCATCAATTGCTTTCAATTACACTCATGATTAGTCCCGTGCAATACGCGGATTTTTCATATAATATATTTTTAAAATATAAAAACGGAACAACACATGTTTAAACTATAAGAAATAATAATAGCTTGTATATTTCAATGAGATAAATTGATAATCACATCAGCGAAAAATTAGAAAACATAGTATTTTAATAAATGGTCAAACGAAATTGCATTACTAAAAGAATTCAAGTATAGATAACCTAACTTAAATGAAAATTTTGATTAATGCAGAATTCAATTAGGATAAAAATTATGATATCTATATAACAAATTTGCTCACTTGATTGAACATGTATCCAAGGTAAAATGTGAAATGGCTCAGCAAGGGCCTAAAGGATCTTTCGGGTATATGTTCGACAAAATGTATATACGTTGGACGGAATGTGGATGTTTTTGATACATGTTAGTCTTTTAAATTTTGAAATTTCTTTATAAATTTTGAAATTTAAAATTCGAACATTATATAATTTTCTTTTTCCTTTTTTTTTAAAGATAGCATTAAGGGTAAAGTAAGAATAGCATCAATTGAATATAAAATAGGAGAAAATCATTTAAGATGGTTTAGTCATGTTAGAAAGCGTCCAATGGATGCACCGGTTAAAAAGTATGAAAGCATGGAGATTGCCAGAAGCAGGAGAGG
>QLOD02000029.1:19570612-19585326 GCA_003260245.2 Sideroxylon spinosum | reverse complement strand
ACCCCCTGCATTTATCCTTCTATGTTTCACCTTTTCCTCCACCAAAAATTGTAAATCTTGAAAGGAGGAAATTCACATTCCATTTATGATTACCACATATCAGATAATCCCAATTAAGAAGTTCCATGTCCTATTATTTAGTTATGTACAACCGTGAATAGGGATAAGAATCCAAAGTTGCTTCGGGAAAACATATTTCCTTGCACTTAAATCATAACATGTGAAGCATCAGCTTGCTTCAGTATCTGAACATCATATTTCAACGCCGCTTTCATTCCTTTTTGCCCTTTGCTTCATTGTAGAGTTTATCAACGCGATCCTGGGAACGAAATAGGCAGAAAAGAAAGGAGCAGGACATGATTTTACTATAATGGTGAAAATAGAGATCAATGGAATTTAAAAATGGTCATTTAGGGTGTTTTCGGACTGGGGATTTAGAGTGGCTAGAAAAAGTTGGAGAGAAAAAAATATATATATACATATAAAATCTCAAATGCATGACTTTACTTCAGTAGATTAAAAAAAAATAAAAAACATCTATTATACAAATCAATTCAAATGATTTGACATTTATATATGAACGGCTGAGTGAGAGAGAGAGAAGGGATGGGTGTGGGGGTTGGGTGTGGGTTCCACATGCCTTTAGGCAGGGGCCACGCCTAGTTTATCAATAAATTAAAGTTCAAATTGAATTACTTTTAATTTCTCAAATCTTATACTTTCTTTCATTCCATTTTCAATCACAAATCAAACTTGTTTGAATTAAGTCAATGTAAAGGAAAAGGTTAAGGAAAAAAGAAAAAAATATAAAATCTTAAATACATATTCTTAGTTATTTAAGTTAGAAACTTGCTCAACTTAACCCTTTTCAAGTAACTGAGATTAGCTACATGAATTTTTTTTCTCATTCTAAGAAAATGCATTTCCCAATAATTATATATTTTTTTACTTTAACATTTTTTAATTTTTCAAAATCGACAATATTTTTTCTCCATTTTCCACCCCAGCCTAGCAAGAGGATTAACTTTTCCCTCAACTAATCTATGGTACCAAACATAGTCTTAAGAAATCGAGTACAGAAAGATACCTTGTAGTATTTAAGTAACTGTGGCCTCTTCAGCTTAAATGTTGGAGTAATCAAATCTCTTTCGATGTCAAAAGGATTTGGCTCCAAATGAACAGCTCTTAACATTTCAAAACCTCTTAGCTGTGAACAATGCTTCAGGGTCAGACAAGAAAACATAATTAAGCTTATACTTTTGACGATGGAAAAAATGAGGGCTTTATCTTACTTTATTATTCCGGCCAGTGCTATTGAGTTCATCTAGAATAAATTTCCTTGCCTTCGAGTTTTCGCACAACACTTTGAAGTCCCCTGTTTCGTTGTGGTTTGCTGCCCATTCCTCAAGTGCCTTTCTATCAGGGACCACCACGGCCACAAGGGAAGACTCGAAACTGTTCCCATATACCCAAATCTGCACACGGGTTAAAATTTAGTCAACGATTCCATGTTTAAGAACAGAAACTACTCTGAATAGGTTTGTGTACATATAATTTTTCTATTATTATTCGCTTGCTAACAATTAGAGAGAGTCTTGTAGACATTTTTATTGTTGCAATACATGTTTTGGTCTGGGATTAATCATGAGTTACTAATTTTGGAGGCACAATTTAGAGTCTAGTATTTTAGAGTAAGTAGGACAAACAGAATATATGAATTTAAATTTCAGTAAAATTAGAAGTACAAAAGAGGACATAATAAAATTTGAGATCAATAAGTGCCAAAAAGCGATCATTTTTGGTATTTAGGATTAATTATATATGCAAATGGAGGGATTGAAGAGTATGTCATCCATAATATTTGAGCAAAGTGGTTAAAGTAGAGAAGTGTCTCAGATATTTTATATGACCGTAGAATATCCTATCAAACTAAAAAAAAAAAATCAATAATAATAAATTTATAGGACAACTAAAAAATCAATAATATTTTATGGTATAAATAATATGAGCGTGCTATAAATAAGGAAACTAAGATGGATGCGAGGTGGCAATGATAGAAGAAAAGTTGAAAGAATATCGTTTAAGATGATTTGATCAAATCTAAAATAAACAAATATAAGAAAAGAAAAATAATTGGATCCAAAGTAGAGGGTGTAAAAGACAAAGAGTAGACCTAAGATTAAATAATCTCACAAAAAACATAACTTTTGATAGAAATAAATGGAGAAAAAGGATTCATATAACCGACCTCAATTATTTTGGAACTAAAGATTTGTTGAATTGAGTTGAGAATACATGTTATAGTAATCAACTTACAGATGTCACAATAGGGCATCGTAAGTATGCATTTTCAATGTTTTCCACAGCAACATATTCCCCTTGAGACAACTTGAAGATATTCTTTTTCCTGTCAATTATTTTCATTGCTCCATCTGGCTGCCATTCTCCAATGTCACCTGAAATCAGATCATTTTAGGTAAGTGTAAGTTTTCTTAAAAACAAATATAATTTCAAATTTTCAAGTAATAGATAATCTATGGGGGGAAAAAAAAAAAAAAAAGATCTATATAAATATATAATAATAATAAGAGATGAGATTGTGTATGAAGTTCTTCTAAATTTCATCTTTCAATCAATAGGGCTAGATTGGCATGTCTTAAAACACTCGACTTTACTGCTGGAACCATAGAACCTTATAATTGGAATGGTGTTTGATCCAAAAAAATTCACATTTATGAGGAAGCACACACTCCTTGGATGAATTCTGCTACTAGCTTTTCCAGGATTGCAAAAATTTTAACAATAGCTTAATTCTATTGCTGAACTCTCAAAATGAATTCGAACAAACATTTTTCATCAACAAATGAAAATTGCAACTGGCCATGTAACACAAATGATTTGCTATCCTAAAGTTAATTTCTTACACAAAGTTGACCAAACCCCTACTGTTTGCTCACTTATTTGAAGACAAGTGCCTTTAGAGAAGAAATTATGTTACAAAGCACTGCTTACTGGCAGAGCAGGTTCCAGGAACAAAGAAGGCACACCTACTATAGCACATAAAGCTTCTTGGCAGAATTATTATTATTATTATTTATTTAATTTTTTTTTTTTTAGTTCTTACCTGTATGGAACCAACCATCCACGAGGACATCTTCATTTAGATCTTGTCGCTTGTGGTAACCAGAGAATAGAGTTTTTCCCCTCAGGCAGATTTCTCCACGTGGCACAGTAGCAAGTGCATCATATCCCAGTTCCGGCACTGACTCGAGCCTTGCCTCAATGGTTGGGACCGGAACTCCAACAGTTCCTATCATGGAGAACACATTGGTAATGGATGTAAAACATCCACCACAGCTTTCAGTAAGACCTGAAATTTATTGAAATAAAAGAGAAGTTGAAAAATTTTTAGAGATGCATAAAATTGATAATGAATTTTGATTTAGGAACTTTACAGCATGTTCAAATAGAATTTCAAATAGGCCACACAGCCAATGACCACTGGAATGTCACCAGCGGCTTCTTCAACATGTCTGTTTGGGAAATAATATGAAAGATAAAATACGCACATTTGATGTCATGTTAACTGCATATAAATTTTCAATTTCAAAAATGGTCACCTCTAAATTTTCCCAAACAGGAAGCTAAGTCTCTATGTCTGTCTTTCAAAAGTTTTATTCACTAATAGCATTACGTGAATTACTAAATTATGCATCATCTATGAACTCATATAAGTTTCAATAAATATGTAAACAATGATTCATAATAGTCCTTATTGAAATTTCTTCCAAAGATACTACACCAGGAATGATCATTCTTCCATACCATATCCTTGCGACAAGACACAGCAGCATGTCACCCTCAGAAACTCCTCGACGTGCCTCGGCAAAGGAGCAGCTCCGGATAACAACAAACGAACTCGGCCCCCTAATCCTTGCTTGATCTACCAGAATTGAGACATCACAAAGGTGTATAATGAAATTTAGCAATACCAGGGAGGAAGAATAATATCACTGACCTTATCAAAGACAAGCCTGTCAAAGAGAGGAGCTGCTTTCTCCTGTTGCAGCCCCTTCTCCAGATTCCTCAATTTGCTGTTAATAGCTTCACCATATCAGATAAAGTAAAATAAAGCACGAAGGGGCAAATCATATTGGGGAAGTATTACAGCAGCACTTACTAGTTATATGCATACTGGAACAATGTCTTCCTCAATGCATCTCCGGATGCAATTTTGTCCATTATACCTTCATAAAATTTATTGAGCATATTGTTACTATAAAAAAAATCAACAAAGTATATTAGAACGCGTAGAAACAACTTCACACCTGTGTATATAAGGTCGTAAACCCTAGGAACCCCAGAAAATATAGTTGGTTTTAGTTCTACAATGTCCTCAACCAAATATCTGACATCCTGTCAGTAAGAAGCATAAAAAATGAGCTGGATATGATTCTAGATTGTAGCTTCGAACGGAAAAATTGAACTGGAAAAAATGAAAAAAAATAAATAATCCCAAGAACTGAATATCTTACGCCTCGCCAAAATCCTATTGAAGCACCCTTGTAGATGCAGTACGTTTCCATTATCTGGTCATATATATGGGCTAAAGGAAGGAATGAGAAGTATGTATCTTCTTCCGAACCCTGCAAGAAATTTACTGTTCAATTCTTTAGAAGTACTACAAGATGGTTGCCAAAAAAGTGACATTTTATCTTAATTGAACAGACTAATATTTTGAACTAAACCTAGTATTGGTCTACATTTCTGTTAGTATCCCGAATCCTACTGTTTGGTTGATGAGAAAATCAAAGAGAAAATGAACAAATGGGTTCTATTCCAGCGAAAACCCAACTCTCCCAATCGAGAAACTAATCTCAGAATACTTCTTTGCATACCCTTCTGTGTGCATTACAAATGAGAGTATGTAACCAATCCTTGCAACTAACTACTACATTTGTGTAACTGTAAGAAGAGTTGGCAACTCAGCTGGACCAGTACACATATCTGCTTCAAGACTGATTCTAGAAGCTTCCCAATTATTTGGTCCATTGATTTAAATCTACATCCAATGGCTCTAATACTTCCATGCGTGGGACTCCAATACTTCCAGGGTTGCTGAATATAAAAGGTAATACACCTTTTCCTCAACTTTCTTCCTCTACCCTTGTGCTCTACTTCTCTGATACGTCCTTTTCCTTATCTCTTCTCTCCATCAGTTCCGGTAGGCATTAACACAGCTTTTCTCCTTTAATTTGGTCACATAACTTCTTTAGTAAAAACTCAGAACTGAAACAGAGACTAGTCATTCATAATGTAACTCTGAATGAGTATATGACTCACCCGCGGCATGTATTATCACTGACTCTGAAATTGAACTTGAAGACATCCCATTAAGCCAGTAAACTTGTTGCCTGACATTAAACTTTTGCCAGTACGAAATTTCGTTTTATGGCTAATTTGAAAAGGGGGAATATAAAGTCACCTCCTCCTCCACAAGATCAGAAAATTGATGCAGGTCTCACTAAACCTAAGCAGGATTCTACCACCATGCTTAGAGAGTATCCTCTTAAATATCTGGTCTTATGCAAGTCTACGAGGCTAGGCTTTGAGGAATAACTTAATGAGCTCTAAATTCAAAGGTGAAGTAAATTTTCCAGGAGAATTGAGGTTTCTGAGGGCTCTCATCTTTTTTTCCTTTGCTTTAATTTCGCTCGTCCCACATCAACATCAATTTTAAGGAGCCGTGTGAAGTTCTATTTTTTGCAATAAATCTCTACAAATCTCTCCAAATCTCTACAACTTTTTCCATCTCAAACTACGTAAAGCTCTATAAAATCTCTACAAATCTTTATAAATCTATACAAATCCCAATAAATGTCTACAAATCTCCAAAACGTTTTGCACAATACGCCAAAAATTCTCTGTTAGAATCCATTCGAACATATTTCCACTATTCATATCTATCTTTTTATGATTTCTTGGTTGCACTCCAAATATCAAAAAAAAAATTACCAAACACATTTCATCTCAACTTTTATAACTCCAAATGATACCCTAAGAGAGAGAGAGAGAGAGAGGAAGAAAAGCTAGCAAGAAGAACTCAAAGAGGGAAGGAAAACATTGGCAAATATGCCATAATCATCACTAATCTCAAAATCAAAGTCTAGTCCCCTAATCCAACACAATAAAAGCCTTTCTAATCAAACTTTGTCATGACTCTAGATAACTCAAGACCAAATATCTTAGAAAATCAAATAAAATATAAACATCAATCAAATCCTCTAAAATCTAATCCTAATGATATGGAATAAAATAAAATCCTGACTATAGAAAATAAAATAAAATACTAATTAAAGAAAATAAAATAATTATTTAATATTTTGGTTCCATTTTTGCATTAGTCTTCTCAATTGAGGAAAACTGGACTCCAATGAGTTGGAATCATGCACTCTTCCTTCAATCTCTAGGCCACAAATAAAGTGGAAGTTTAAGCTGCTTCCAGAACTCGTACACTCATGTAAGGGGTGATAGAAACTTGGTGTCCCCACCAACTTTCCCAAGGTGGAATGAATTTGACTTCAATGGGAGAAAAGCTGGCTGACTTCGAAGAAGTTTCAAATGGGATGAACTGGTAGAAGGGACACTTTAATGAGGAGGATGAAATCCCAAAAAACACCGTATGTTTTAGGCATAGAATGAGACATTGCACCAACAAGAGTCTCAACAATGTGAGCTTTCACAATGATCTTAGATAGCCTTTTTAAGTGGGATAATGATGTAAGGCACAATGAACCCAAATCGGAAATCTATAGGTCAGTAATAGTCTTTTTTTGATTGATTTGAGCAACCTCTATAGGTGTTGTCATGACGTACGACACCATATGAAATTACCAAATTCATCTAAGTCATCAAGTCCACAAGCTTAGGCTCATAAACCAGTACTTCTAGTTGATCTTCATTAGGCTTTGTCACACATTCATCAATAACCTTGTTGCCATCATCCTGCATAGGAGGGTATTACGTGGAAGAACTAGTACCTACTTTGGGTTAGATGTTAACACTTGGTCCAAAGGATGGACTTCCTATACTCAATCCAAGTGGAGTCATTGGGCCAGTAACTCGCCACAATGAGACTAGGATAGAAATCTTGCTTCAAAGCAGTTTTTCATCTCATCCCAAGTTCAATTAGGAGGCCCAACACTTTGCAATGTAAACTTTGCGTCCTCCCAATACAACAAAACATCTTCGGTCAACCTTGTACTGATATAATCTACTTTTGTCTCCTCAAAAAATCCAAACCAATTAAGAGTTGGTTCGTATCTTTAAGCCATTGAATAAAATCCTAATGGTCCGTATCCTTAAGCCATAGAATAAAATCCTAAGGATCAAAGTAACCATCAAATTTAGGGATTTCTAGCGAAACACACTGACTACACAAACCATACTTCCTGTCATAGTCTTTATATCCTTGATTACACCTAGATTGCATTTTCTTATTTAATTTTTTTTTAATTTTGAAATATAAACCCCCTTTTTTTTGCTCACTATTTTGTTTTTTATTTAAAAAAAAAAAGACATGCTAATGTAGCATGCTGTTGCAACCAACACAAGCCTCATCCTCTAAAGAATAGCTAAACAAAGGAGATGACAAGGAGTTGTGAGAACTCATGAAGAGGGTTGCTGAAGCTTTTGCTAGAAGGTCGTTAAAGCTACGTGTGTAGTCAGAAAAGGGCCAGCAATAGTCGCTGGAGGAAGGTGAAGGCAATGGTGATTGGCCAGAGCTGAACCGAGTTGTTATACTCCTTCACACGGGAAAAGAGCTCACCACAAATAGATCTAACGTGCCACATTGGTGACAACGCGTGGTAGCGCATGCAGTGGCAATTCTTGTCGAGTTTTCGGCATTGGTGATCATCGACCACAGACAAAGTTGATGGTGGTGTTGGTTAAATGAAAGGAGGTTATGGATGGTCCGTGATGCCAATGATCAGGAGTTCGCTTGGTTTTGTCATTGAATGAGACACAATGCGTAATGTCATCAACAATAGCGTCGTCGAGTCAGCACGAGGTTGCCAACGTGGGCAACGAGGTTATAAGCTATGTCGTATAGTGGATTTGTTTTTGTTCTAATGAGTTTTGATCCAAATTTCGCGAAGTTGTTGTCAAAGATGAAATATTTGGAGGAATGCAGTTAATGAAAACGCAAAACCAGGTTGCGTTTTTGAAGCCGCGATCCCATTATGCGTTTTTCTCTCCACCTTTAGAAGACGCAATATGGTATTGCGGTTTTCAGCTTGACAAGATGAAAACACACAAAAGCAGTTTGCGTTTTTAGCTCTTTTAACAACTGTTGAATTCGGCTGTGAAATAGATGCTTTTAATGGCAGTCTGCAGGTGTGTAGTGCTAGGAGAAACCGCAAAATGAGTTCGTAGTTCTCAAACAAACAAAGGCGGATTGGGAAGGAAAGCAACATGAAACTGCGACTTCAATTTGCGTTTCTTGCTGGGGCCTAAAACCTCAATACAATTTCGTGAGTGTTGAGTTTCTGCTGCTAAAAACCACAACATGGTATTGCGTCTTTTGGGGGCTTGCTAAAAAACGCAATATGGAATCGCGGTTTCAAAACAGCAATCTCAATCCACGTTTTCATTGACTGCATTTCTCCAAATACTACATTTTTTTACAGCAACCCTGCAAAATTTGGATAAAACTCATTAGAACAAAAAAAAAATCTCGTATAGCCCTGTTGGTTACCAAAGATGATTGCAATGACTACAAGGTTGATGGACAATGTCACTGAGGATTGGTGGTAAGCATCGAAGTCTGAGGCTGGGGGCTTCAATTGGTCTTGGGGTTTGTCGATTGGTTGTAGAGGGAAATATGAGTGAATAGTGGTTTTTTTTTTTTTTTTTAAAGGTGTGAAAGAATTGAATTAAATAAAATAAAATACAAAATCATCGGGACTTACCCCTGATATGCATGAAGCTCAAATCACTTGCTAACGACAAAAGCATAAATGCAAGGCTTACATTTCAAGCCCATTTGGTGTTGGTAAGCCACCTAAGTGCCACGGCAGAAAGATGCCAATTCAACACCCAAAATCATTAAAGCAGTGACAAAATAAATGATATGCAATGTGCATAAAATCATCAAAAGACCATGCCCCAACATGATGCTATTCAGCAAAATAATTAATGGCAGCAAGCATCAAAATCAACAACTTGCACTTTTTCAAATCCATAATGTAGCCTTCAAACACCAACTGCCAACTGAAGGATCAATAGCAGTAGAGTGACAGGAAACAACTCATGGGACCAAAACCAGCAAAATAGCAGGCCTACCAAACACTAATCAACATGCAGTCAACAACACATCAGAAATTCAAACACCAAAGATAGAGGGAGGAAGTCTCCATCTCACAAGAAGCTCTCTATTCTTATCTGAAGCCTTACATTTAGGGAAGGTCATTAGTCTTTCTCTCACCGTGTTAATCAAACGGCTAGTAATGGAGTTAACATCCACATAATTGTTCAAAAAGTGTTTGTTATTCCTCTCCTTCCAGATTATATAGACCAAACCAGCCAAGCATAATTTACTCACTCTTTTGGAAAGAGAATTGCCTTTGAACAGCCTTGAATCCCAATCAATTCTTTCTGACCATGAATCATGGGAAACACTGATACCACACAGTGACATGGTAGAAGTCCAGACTTGCTTAACAAAAGAACATTGAACAAATAGGTGATCGTGTTCTTCAATTCTTCTTCGACAAAACAGGCAACTCATAGGATTGATTCTATCATGGGATAAAATCTTGTCTTGAGTTGATAACTTGGATTGAATGGCCAGCCAAAGGATAAAAGAGTGCCTAGGGATAGCACTCTTGAACCAAACCAAATGGCATCAAATCAACATGAGGATGCTTAGAGCGAAAGATCTCCCAGCAGCTTTTGATAGAAAAATCACGATTTGTGTGATTCCAAATGGCCTTATCATTTCTATCCACAAGTGGAACATGAAACCCATCTAACTCCCATTTCACTTCAATGATGGCAGCCAAACGAGCACTAGGCCAAGACCAACGTCCATCCCTTATAATAGAAGAAACTTTGGAATCAACACGAAGATCAGAAATCTATCTAAGGCAATCTCCATATCCAATGAAAAGATCTCCAAGAGGAAGCCAATTATCAAACCACAGAGAGATGAATCCATCATTGCCAACTCTATAGGAGATTAAATCCTTAAGCTTGGGTCCCACTTTAAGAATTTTTCTACAAGACCATAAACACTCCCCCGATATCTTTTTGGGGGTCTAACTATAAGAGGCCGTTTGGTAATACTATCGTCTTTTGGTTTTTGTTTGTCTACTAATATTTTTTGTATTTTTTTGTTTTTTGTTGTTGTTTTTTTTTTTCCCCCTTAGAGATAAAATTGAAACTGCGTTTGAAAATATAATTTTGTTTACAATTATTAATTTTTTTATTTTCATAAAATATTCAATTTTATTAGTTTTTAAGAACATACTTTAATTTAATAAATATATTTAATATTAATTTAATTCAATAAATATAAAATATATTAAATAATAATATAATTATATTGTTTATTAAAAATAATTGAATAAAATATAATTCTTGTATCATTTAATTCAATAAATATAAAATATATTAATTATAATTTAATTATATTATTTAATAAAAACAATTGAATAAAATATATTTCATAATAATTTAAATAACTTAACCATGATATTTATTAAAAATAATTTAGTAAAATTTATTTCAAATTAATTAAATAAAATTAAATTATAATATTAAATAATTTAACAAAATATATTAATATTACTTAAAATAATTATTAAATTAAAGTAATTAATTAATTTAGTTTTAGTATTTATCTAAAATAATTTAATAAAATATATTTTATATTAATTAAATTAAATAACTATTAATTAAAATGTTTTATTTTATTTTTATTTACTAAAAATAATTTAATAATATATATTTCATATTAATTAAATTAATTATTTTTAATGATATTATTTATGAAAAATAATTTTAGTTTAATGAAATATTTGAAAAAAATAATTTATTTTAATACGATACAACAAAAGTAGACAAAATATTAAAATTAACAAAATATTTGTAAGAGGAAAAAAAAAATAGAGAAAAAACACATTTTCTGTTTACGTTTTTCTGTTCAAATTTTTATTTTTTTGGAAACAAAAAAAAACGTAAACGGATTTAACAAATAAGTTTCTGTTACCAGTTTACAAAATTTTAAAAACATAAACAGAAAAATAAAAAACAAAAACACTACCAAACGGGGGCCTAAATGAATGGGTTCAACTCTAGTACCAAAATTGATGATGATGTGGGACAAGCAAGATTAAAGCATTAAAGCAAAGAAAGGAAAGAAAATTCCTTTAAAGCTAGAGAAGCAAGTGCGACGAAGAGAAGCAAGCGAGAAGAAGAATATGACATTATCATCAATCTCAAAATCATTTGTCTAGCCCCCTAATCCAATACAATTAGCACCTTTATATAGGCTAATCAAACACCATCCTAACTCAAGATAACTCAAAATCAAATCTCTAACAAAATCAAATAAAAGATAAACATCAATCAAGTGCTACGAAATAAAATAAATAAAATCTAATCCTAATGATATGGAATATAATAAAATCCTAATAATAGAAAAAAAAAATTCTTCAATATTTTGGTTCCATTTTGCATCACAAACCTTTCTACTTTCTACTTATTTATTGATTTGCAAGCATACACATTAAGATAATTGTTTTTAGGGATAATCACTTTTTTACCCTATGTACTTTTAAGTGAAAATTACTTACACCCCCAAAAACTTTAAAAACCAACCTTTGTACTCCTAGTACTTTAGACTAAAGTCAAATGTTAAAAAATCTATCAAAAATAATGGTTTTGCCTCTTAATAATTTTAAATATTGTACTTATACCCCTCTAATTCATATCACCCACATTTACACCACTTTATTTCTAATTGATTTTAAATAAGTATTTTTATTTTTTCACTAGAAAATTTAACACCGCTTTTGACTCCACTTTAGTCTAAAGAATAAAAAGTGTATAGATAGATTTTCAAAGCTCAAGAGGTGTAAGCGAGGCGGAAATAGCTACAGGGGGCAATTGCCTCCACTCATTTTTTTGGAAAAAAAAATAGTTGTACATATTTATCCTCATTATCCCAATTTATCTTTACTTGCCCCCACCTATAAGCAACTGTCTCTCACCATTTCAATGCATTTATTTGATAATTTTAACAAATACTTATCATTAAATTTTTAAAAAATTTTGATATTCTTATCCAACTTTAGATTTTTTTTTTTTTAATCTAACTTATTTATCATTTATCTTTTTAGATAGGTTTTTTTTATCATTTATCCATTTTTTTCTTTTTTTCTTTTTTTTGGATATGTCTTCTCATTTTTTAGATAGTTTTTTTTTTTTTTTATATCATTTACCATTTATTCAATTTCAACTTTAGCTTTATCAATTTTTTAGACAAGTCTTATCAAATATTCTCAAAATCATTAAGTCTAGTTTGCCCCCACCCACTATCTTTTCTATATCTATCACAGGGTGTAAATGGTTTTCACCTTAAATACACTGATAAAACGGCAATTATCCCCTCTTTTAATAAGACTGACTCGGTAGGAATAAAAATATAGACACAATAAGGCTTATATGAAGTCTATGATGGAAACCATACGTACGAAAAAGCCCATTGAAACACCACCGATTTTCATGCAGAAGCTACTTCTTAGGAAAGGCAGCAGAAAAGAGCACTTCTCAGGTTGGAACTTCAAAATGAGGTACAGAATCATTTGCTCTTGAAACACAAAAGATATTTAATTAATGCCTACCACTTTGTCTGTTTCTGATAGTAGTAGATCCGTTGCCAAAACTTCTGCCATGATAGCCCCATTAGTTAAAATAACACCTTTAGGTTCTCCAGTTGTTCCACTTGTATACATGATTGTGCAGGTATCAGTACGCTGTTTTGGAGGAAGTTCATCATCCAAGCTTCCCTGAAAGGATGCATATACATGGTGGATAGCCACAACATCAAATTGAGCAACCATTAAAGCTTCAAAAACTGTAACGTGCCAGCCATAAAATATAGCATTGATGAGAAGGTCTAACCAGTAGAGCAAATTCTTCCCAAGAGAAGCAAGATACACCTAGATCTTTAGCTTCATTCTTTTGCATGGTAGAAACATTCCCAAAGCTAACAATAGCTTAACAAAGAAAATATGCAGTTTAGCATTTCATTAATAATCATTTAAATATTAGTTCTGATGAACAAAGCATTATGACTTACTTTTTAGACATGAAGTACACCTTGCAAGGCATGCTAGTATCTGCATGAAGAGTAAGCATTAAATACTGCAACAGTATTCAAAACCGCTTGCATTATTAATTGAAGGGGGAAAAAAAAAAGAAGGGGAGGGGGAGGTGGGCTTCGCACGATAGACAACTTAAGGTCTTCATAGGATTGATTGTAGAGATGGTATGACCCGAAATTTTTAAAAAAATAAATTGGAACAGTATGGATGGCATAGGATTGATTGTCGAGATGGTATAACCCGAATTTTTTAAAAAATAAATTGGAACAGTATGGATGGAATAACAACGAGAATGTTATACTCAAGGAGAATAGAACTGAGTTCAAGTTCTGAGTATTTTTTTTTTTTTTCCCCTTTTCCTTTTATCTCTAGGTGGAGTAGAACCTTATCTGGATACTGAGGTGCCAAAGTCAAACATCAATGCTGCCTCAGACTATTGAACTAAATTGTCTACACCAAAATAGGAAATGCATTGTGTGAAGTAGCAGGTGATTCCCTAATTACAAAATAGAGAATAAATGAAACCATACAGATGCCATCTTGCTCTCTTGAACAAAAGCTAGTGAAACTTCAGCATGATTAATGATGAACTCCACAGCATTAGCACCTATGACAGATCATCAGCAGACCCAAACAAATCTTACTCAGTTGCTAGTGAAATTTAGCTCAACATGAACAGTTAACTTGCATTGCAAGCTCATAAATGCTCAAGGAAATCATCATAATACTCCTTGAAGCGGATATCATTAACAGATACATTGGGAATAAAAGGAGGAAAAAAAGTACCAAGTGTGTCATAGAGTGGTACATGGGTTATGCCGTGGCTGATACATGCCTGTATAAGAATCAAATAAATTGGCTTAGAATTAATACCAGGAAGTGACTATTCCAAATATAACTCAATGATATTATAAAAAAGAATAAAAATTGGTAAGGTAATATGGATGAACAAACGAAACAAGTGGGTATATATATTGTTAGAATTCAAATATGCAGAAAATAGAGAAAAAAAAAATATAAAAAAGCAGAAATATATACCGAATATGGATGAACAAACTAAACAATTAGGTATATATATTGTTAGAATTCAAATATGCAGAAAATAGAGAAAAAAGAATATAAAAAGCAGAAATAAAATATAATTCTAAAGATTGATGATTACAAGATGCAAAGGGTACTCTATATAGGCAAAGAAATCAACAAAAATAAGGAAAAAATAAAGCACAAATCATGGAGGGATATTATCTCGATTTTTACTCTCTTGCATATTTTATCCTCTAATACTCCACGGCAAAATGAGCTTGACTGGAACAGAAAGGCACA
>QLOD02000029.1:19493072-19504709 GCA_003260245.2 Sideroxylon spinosum | reverse complement strand
ACTGGTAAGCCAGTTAAATATCTTCGCACTGATAATGGTTTACAATTCTACCTTGGTGAGTTTAATGACTTTTGCAATATGGAAGGAATTTTAAAGGACTTAACAGTTCGTCGTACTCCGCAGCAGAATGGTGTGGCAAAAAGGATGAATATGACATTGGTAGAAAATGTGCATTGCATATGCTCCAATACTGGGTTATCTAAGTCATTTTGAGCTAAAGCCACTTCTATAGCTTATTACTTGGTAAATCCCTCTCCCTCCATCACCATTGACAAGAAGACCCCAGAAAAGATATGGTCAAGTAAGCCTGCTGATTACCCTAATTTGAGGATTTTTGGTTGTCCTGCTTATGCTCATGTTGATAATGGAAAATTGGAACCTAGATCTCTGAAGTGCATGTTTCTTGGTAATAATCTTGGTGTTTAAAGGTTATAAATTGTGGTGCCTTGAAACTAAGAAAGTTATTATTAGAAGAGATGTTGTCTTTGATGAGACTGCTATGTTGCATGGTACTTCTTCTTTTACAAAGTTCAGTGATGCCCCAAAAAAAAAAAAAAAAGGAATTTTCCCAGGCAGGTGGAGGTTCAAATTGAGACAGGATCATCAACCAATTCAACTTCTCAGTCTAAAATTCAAAGTAAGATCTCTATTATATCATTGTCACTACTACCACCACCACCACCACCACCGCCACAGTATTCTATTGCCAAGGATAGGCTAAGAAGAAAAGTTAGGCCTCCATAGAGGTATCCTAAGGCTAATTTGGTGGCTTACGCTTTATCAAGTGTAGAAAGTGTTGAGTCTGGTGAGGAACCCTCTACTTATAATGAGGCAATTACTTCTGCTGATCCTAGTAAGTGGATGATTGCTATGCAGGAAAAGATGGAATCCCTTTACAAGAATGGCACATGGGATTTGGTGAAATTACCTAAATGGAAGAAAGCTGTCCGTTGTAGATGGGTGTTTAAAAGGAAGGATGGCACACTAGGAGTTGAGGATGCTAGATGTAAAGCCAGACTAGTTGCTAAGGATACAGTCAAGTTCCTGGTGTTGACTTTACAGATGTGTTTTCTCCCATGGTTATGCATAGTTCGATTTGTGCCTTGCTTGGTATTATGGCCATTTATGATCTTAGGCTTAAACAGTTAAATGTAAAGACTACATTTTTGCATGGAGAGCTCTAGGAGGACGTTTATACGCAATAGCCCGAGAGACTCTACTTTTCTAGCCAAAGAAGCTAGTTTAGCTTGGAGGTCATCAGTCTCTTTGAGATGGAATTTACCACTAGATGATGCTCCCCTAGGTACTTTAAGCGTTGGGATGGGTATTTCCCATTGCTTGGTGTTTTCTGCCAATTGGTCAAAAAATTCAAATGCTTCCTCTGGCTCCTTCTCATAGAATTCACCATTACACATTGTGGTGACAAGTTTCTTGAAGCTAGGTGTTAGTGAGTCAAAGAAGAAACTCACCAATCTCCAAACCTCAAAACCATGGTGGGGACATAGGTTGGTCAAGTCCTTAAATCTCTCCCAAGCTTGGTAGAAACTCTCATTGGACATATAAGTGAAATTCATAATTTGGTGTTGCAACGCCGCCGTCCTATTGGCTTGGAAATTTTTTTTTTAGAAAAGCGGTTTGCATTTCATGCCAAGTCCCTATTGACCTAGGTCTCAAAGAATTAAGCCATATTTTAGCTTTATCCTTTAGGGAAAATGGGAATAATTTAAGTCGGACAAAGTTTTCGATGCAATTTCGGTCCATAAAAGTCCCACATACTTTCTCAAATTCTTTAATGTGTAGGTACAAATTCTTAGAATCCATACCATGGAAAGTCGAAAGCAATTGAATCATTCCGGGCTTAAGATGGAAAACTTGTTGGTTGAGCAGCAAGACAACACAAGATGGGATGCTTTGCCTCTCAAGGTGGATATGGTCTCTAAGAGTGCGATGTATAGGTGGGTCTTGGTAACGGGGTCCATCATCATTGACATTATCCTCCTCCTCAGCTAGATTATGTGGTGGTAGATCGGGTGGTGGTAAAGCCATGATGATTGGAAAAGAACAAAATGAATGCACTGATTTTTTTTTAGAAAAAGAGAAAAAATAATAAAATAAATAAAAAAATGTTCAAAAATTAACCTTGTTAACAAGTTAACGCAAGTCCTACACCGTTACCCTACTAACTCCCCGGCAACGACGCCAAAATTGCTTGCTTATCCCAAGTACAGGAGTCAAGTGTAGCAAAATAAACTGGTTTGAGTCCAGGTCGAGTCCATAGAGAGTTAAATTCAATTTCTTGATTTTAATAGATTAGGTAATTACTTAAGGCGACACTTATTATTAGGTTAATTTTAATCACTTTAAGTGGTTAAAAGGAAGGGAAAATCCAAATTTTAGTTTGCTTGAGTGATTTGATTTGGACTAAGATTAATTAAAACAATAAAGTAAAAGAAAAAATAAAAGGGCAATATTTAAAGACAATAAAATAAGGACAAAATTTAAAATGCTAGAATGTAAAGAACAGAATTTAAATGCGAAATTGAAAGACAATAAAAATGAGGACAAAAATTAAAATGTTAGAATGTAAAGATCAGTATTTAAATGCGATATTGAAAGTGCTTGGAATATGAAAGAACTTGACCCCACCAATTCCAATGATAGTATATCGGTGAGGAAGTTTGAGCATACTATTTATCTCGGCCTAATTACTTATCCCTAGTGGTAAAAGGCCAGAAGATTTAGTAATAAAATTTAATGAGATGGAAGTGTGACTTTATTAGGATCAGAGATGAAAAGCTCGTCCTAACAAGATATGGAATCGGTGCTTAGGGATTTCAAGAAACAAGAACCGATTATAACATTGCTAGGAGATTCTAAATGATGAATCCCTATCAAGTATTTTCCACTAGATCAATCTAATGATATATAGTTTAAGATCGTAATATGCTCAACCTCCCTACCTCAACAAACCATTTTCATAGGTTTGGAGCCAAGGAGGAGCCTAGCCTACTACCATATTACGACTACCATTCAAATGAATAATACATGAATAAAAATTAATTTCCATTGAAATAAAACTTAATCTACTACAATAAATCGAAAGAACGAAATTGAAAACTAATCTAAACAAGAGGATGGAGATGAAAGGGATGAGAGAAGGGGATGAACAAATTTAATTAAAAACCTACTGCTTGCAATGTTGAATTGCAAGGTTAAAAACACCAACAAAAATCTTCCAAATACTTTCATAAAACTCAAACTATGTCTAGAGAAATTTAGGAGAAGCAGAGAAAAAGAGAGCAGAATTTTGTTTAGGTCTTTGCACTTTTTCGCACGGTTAGACTATTCTCCTCCGTTTTTAACAGATTAGGGTTTAAATAGATGTAGAACTAGGGTTATAGCTGTTGGGCTTATTTGCCACGCATGGGCTTGGTTGGCTGCGAGTTGGGTCTGTATTTTTGGGACAGATTTGAAGCAGTTTTTGGGCTTTGAGATGATAGAGTATGAAGATGTCTTCAACAAAAGATTTTTACCTCTTTGAGTCTTCTTTCCAATGCAAAAAGAATCGCATCAATCCGAATTTTGAGTGAAACGTTATGATTGAAAAACAAAAGGGGTGTCGTGCTGGGTTTTTCTGCTGGCAGCAATCTGGAACGAACTTTGATTGAAAAGTTTGACCTTCCAAACAGCTGAATTTGAAGATGTCTTCAATAAAAAAGTTGTATATAGTTGAGTCCTCTTGCCAACAGTGTATAGCATAAGTCAAATTGACATCTGTAGAAAACTTTATGGCTGAAAAACTGAAGAGGTGTTGCGTTGGAATTTTCTACCGCAACACTTCTTGGACTATTTTGAGCTTGGGACGACTTTGTTCTTATTGGCAGCCATGATAATTGATATTTTGCATTGAGATGGCCTTTGGGAGGTTGTAGAAGATATGGTAGCCTTTTTTTTCTGTGTTTTAGAACCTGAAACACACAAACGTCATTTAATTACAAGAGTGAGATAACTAAGCTAAGATTGGGTATTTTAATAAGTAAACACACGTAATTGGCATGTCTAAGAGATATAAAATCATATAATATCGCATTCCAATGAACTTTACAGATGTATTTTCTTCTATGGTTAAGCATAGTTCGATTCGTGCCTTGCTTGGTATTATGGCCATTTATGATCTTAGGCTTAAACATTTGGATGTAAAGACTGCATTTTTGCATGGAGAGCTCGAGGAGGACATTTATATGCAATAGCCCAAGGGTTTCATTATTATAGGTAAAGAATAGTTTGTTTGTTTATTGAAGAAGTCTCTTTACAGTCTGAAACAGTCTCCTTGGTAGTGGTATAAGAGATTTGATTCATTTATGACTGCTCATGAGTTCAAAAGGAGTAGCTTTGAGAGTAGTCTCTACTTCAAGAAGAGTAGTGATGGATCTTTTGTTTATCTGCTCTTATATGTTGATGATATGTTGATTATTGCTAAGTATAAAGGAGAGGTTAAGAAAGTAAAGGCTCAACTTAATAGGAAAATTTGAGATAAAAGACTTGGGGGTAGCCATGAAAATCTTAAGCATGGAGATCTTAAGAGATAGGAAAGCAGAGAACCTGTATCTGAGTTAAAAGGGATATATTGAAAAAGTTTTGCACAGGTTCAGTATGTAGAATGCAAAACCAGTAAGTACTCCATTAGCTATGCATTTTAGACTTTCAAGAGCGCTATCTTCGTAGTCAAATGATGAGATTCAGTATATTTTTCGTGTTCCATATTCAAGTGCAGTTGGATCCCTCATGTATACTGTGGTATGTTCTTGTCCAGACTTAGCATATGCTATTAGTACAGTTAGTAGATACATGGCTAGTCCGGGCAAAGAACACTAAAAAGCGATACAATGCATTTTCAGATATTTACATGGTACTATTGATTTTTGTTTGCATTTTGGGAGATCAAGAGATGGTGTTGTAGGATATGTTGATTTTGATTTTGTAGGAGACTTTAATAGGAGGAGATTGCTTATTGGGTATGTCTTTACCATTGGTAATTGTGCTATTAGCTGGAAAGCTACCTTACAGACCATAGTTGCACTGTCCACTATAGAGGCTAGGTACATGGCTATTACAGAGGCTTGTAAGGAAGCTATTTGGCTGAAGGGACTATTTGGTGAACTCAGTGAAGAATTACGGATTACCAGAGTTTTTTCCAATAGTTAGAGTACTATTTTTCTCATGAAGGATCAGATGTTTCATGAGAGGATAAAGCATATAGATGTGCGGTATCATATTGTGCGCAACATCATTACTCGTGGTGATATTGTTGCTAACAAAGTTAGTACCCATGATAATCCTACCGATATGATGACTAAATCACTTTTTATGACCAAGTTTGAGCATTGCTTGGACTTTGTTGGTATTCGTTGTAGAGATTAGCCTTTAGGGACTCTGGTGGAAGAGGTGGAAAGTTTTTTTTTTGGGTTGAAGATTGGAGTTTGTTACTTATTCCTTACATTAGAATTCGCATTAAGGTGGAGATTTGTAAGAGTGTGTGACTTGAATTCAATTTTGGCTCGGCTCGTAGAGCTCGTGGTGCGACTTTAAAATGAGAATTTTTTGGGGGTCTGTGTTAGTAGCAGAGGGATCAGGCTGGTAGGCTCGATCCCAGATATGTGCTTTAGAATTAGTATCTTGTATGCTGAATATGTGCTTTAGAATAAAGGTTTTTGCATGCTCAATCTCTTTTGTGCCGTACAATCGATTTTTTTTTTCACTTTTGTACCAACTTATCGATATAGTGAAATTCTTCTTCTCTACCCATGGTTTTTTCCCATCTTGGGTTTCCACGCAAATCTCGTTTGTAACTTTTCTTCTTTTCGTTGTTGCTGAATTGTGTAAATTACTAACAATATATATATACAAATGTATGCGCGCGCAATCGGTAAAATGATACACAAAGAGAAAGAGATATTTGTACATACAGAGAGGCAAAGAGAGAGAGGCTGCATGCTAGAGTCATTGCAAGAGAGGCGATACGGTATGGCAAAACTCATCGGGGCTCGGTCAAGAGAGAGACAGAGAGAAAAGTTAGGGATGAGAGAATGAGCGGGATAAGAAAGAAAGGGAACTCATCGGTGTTCGGCCAGTGATAGGGAGAGAAGACTGAGGGAGAGTGTGCAAAGAAGGTTAAGCCGAGCAGGAGAAGAAGGAGAGAAAAAGAAAGAGGAGGGAAAGAAATTTGGAGCTGCATATATAGGGTTTTGACGACCACTTAATGCAGTCAAGCATGTTTTCCTTAGTGATCATCTTTCTGTTGGTGAAGTCTCATTTGCCTTGCTGTCTAATAATGGAATACACCGAGATATGTATTAATTACACTAGATGCATGCATCTAGTTATTTTATCAATTTTTTTTTTCAAAAATGGTTAAAACAAACTTAGGTTTCAATAACCAAATTCCCTTAATAAATTAAAATTTTAATTAGGATAAATAAATTCATGGATACACAGAAAAATGCTTATTGAAGAAAATTTTGCTTGGGCCAAACATGGATATATCATGCATGTTCCAAGTGTTTATCTTATAGAAACCCAACCTACTACTCAAAATAAAAGAAATAAATAAAAGAAATAAAGAACATAAAATATTAAATAAATTAAAGGGAGTTTGGAGTTTCAAAAAAGGTTAAAAAAGTTAAAATTTAGTTACAATAATGTAAAAATGATACGTGAAGAAATTTGATTAGAGAAAATTGATAACTTATAAAGTTTTTTTCGGAGTTTTTTGAAAATATTTAGGGCTCTGAATGAAGCCTAAATAATACTAATGACAAAAGCATTCTTCTGAGTCGACACTGGCATTGATAGATCGATGTTAGGGAGTGAATGGGATTAGATACCCTAGTAGTCGTAGCTATAAATGGTAGATACTAATTGCTATATATATCAACACATACAGTGGTGTATAACTAACACATTAGGTATTTCACCTTGGGGCTTACATTCACAAGACTGAAACTTAAAGTAATTGATGGGACCTGCTTGAGCGGTGGAACATATATGTAGTTTAATTTTATGCAATGCAAAAAACCTTACAAAGACTTGACATGCTGTGAATCCTCTTGAAAGAAAGGGGTGTCTTTGAGAACTTGGACGCTTGTGGTGCATGGCTAGGCTTATGCCATAAGGTATTAGGTTAAGGGCCTATTTGGAGTACCAAAAAATATCAAAAAACTTTAAAAAAATCTCAAAAACTCTATAATTTTGTACAAAACCTTTTCCACCACAAACTTCGTGGATCTATATCTATAGATTTATATATATCAACAAATCCCAATAAATTTTTATAAAACCCAATAAATCTTTTTGCAAATTTCAATAATGTTTCTACAAATCCTAGTAACATTTTTACAAATTTCAAAAAGTTCTAACCGAAAAAGTCAAAACGTTTCAGCCCAAATCTATTCAAATGGACAAAATCCGCTTGAATGCAACTATTCTTCTCTATTTTTTGTGGTTTGTGATTTACATTCTAAATGTTAAAAAGTAACACAAATAACATTTTATCTTAGCTTTTGTAACTCTGAATGTCTCTAAGTCTCGCAATGAGTGCAACTCTTATTTTTAGTTACTATCATTAAATTTAGAACTTTGAATAGACTGCTAGTGACAACTCAGAGGAAGATGAGAATGATGTTAAGTCGTCATTGGCCCCATGCCTTGGGAGACACACATGCTATAATGGTTGGACCAAGGGTCGTGATCCCACAAGAGTGATCCCATCCTTAGTTTAGATTACAAGTTGCAACTCATCTACATGAAACTGAAATTGCAAGAAATGTTACTCAGCCATACGAAGATGAATTCACTCTCGGGCCTTATACATGTTGCCTATTATCAAGTGCGAAGTTAGAATTTTTTTATTTCGCCCTTAGCTACCAAATGGAGATTATTTTTTCCATCATAAATAATTATCAATCTAAATATCTAAGCTTGTTAACTTAAGCCAGGAAAAAAAAAACTCGTAGCTTAGTTACCAGCTACTATTTTTTTTTCTAAAATGACCAAATTTACCATCTTACATTTTAAACTTTTTAAAAAAACAAAGAGTAAAATATTAAATTAATAAAAAACTAAAAAAACTAGCTACTAAAAAGTTAGTGTTTTTATCTTCCTATATATAAAAAAGCTAGTTTTTTAAGTAGTTAGTAAGTAGCTAGTTATAAAAAAAAGGTCAATTTTTTTTTTCTTCAGAAACTCAACTTAAATATGAAACTACAGTTACCCAAAAATATAAATAAATAGAAATGAATGGGCAATAACCTTATTTATTTTTGTAAATAACTGTTTATGTAATATATATGCACATAATATATAATTAAGAGTTTAAAAGTTACAAGCATATTGTATACGCCTACAATCTCATATATATAATATCAATATATACAAAATTAGCAATTCTTGTGTTTATCGAGGGAATATAAAACTGATAGTGTGTCTAGAATTCCAAACAAACTAATCAAAGAAATATATGGCTATAAAGTGAGAGAAATAGTAATAATACATAATTGAAAATGTAAAAAAAAAAAAAAAAAAAAAAAAAAGAGAAAAGGAAAAAAAAAAACGATAGATTATGATGTTTTACTTTGGTTTGTAATCTTAATATTTGCTTTGGTTTTACCTATTTTTTTTTTTTTTTTGCTTTCAGGGCTACTAATTTATTTCTAATTCTTAAATATATTTGGGTTATTAGCTAAATATTACACTAGCCTATATATAATCATTCTAAAATATTATTTATTATTATCATTAAAAAAATTTTAAGCCAAAATTTTACTTGAGTTATAGCCTACCTCAACCCTAAGATACCATCACCGTTGCCTATCATACTTTGGGAATTGACCATGCCCAAAGTTTTTAACTTTTAACTCCAAGGAGGAAGATGCCAGATGTAGGATTAGTGATGGGAGTGAAGTCGTAACAACGTAGTCATACTAGAAGGTGCGGTTGGATCATCTCATTTTCAAGGAGAGCTAATGCTTATTTGTATTTTGGTTTGATATTGCTTCACAACCAAAAAGAAGGGAGTCACGTTTTAGTGAAACTTGGAGGAAAAAATAGATAATTGAAAATAAAAAGGAGAGGTAAGAAGCAAACCCGTGCACTTTTGATCACTTTCATTTCTAGGCACAAGTAATGAAGTGGTAGAAGGTTATGGTTATGCCTAAAAATTACATTTATATGATAACTTTATAGACTAATTTATTATAATTTTTATGATTAATCATATGTTTAGAATGGATATTTTTCACTTCTTTAGTTTTTGGTTGTTGTGATGAATTTCAAGTTAAAAGATCAAAAGAAAAGAAACTAAGATCAAGAGGAAAGAAACTAAGTGAAACCAGAACGGCAAATTCTCCAAGAGAAAATTCAAGAATAAAAACAAACAAATACAATTAGAATTAAAGTGTTCAAACTAGCAGAATATCGTTCAAACCAGATCTTTTTGGTTGTACACACAAATTTCTTATCCAAAAAATAAACACAAAAAATTGGAAGAACAAATTAATTTTTATTGATTTATGAAAAACAGATTACAATATTTGAAATTCTAATCAAAGAAAATTAATCCTCTAATTCTTCTCTTGAAGTTTCCAAATCTTCGAGAATTTTTTAAGGTTTTGGAAGTTTGATCCTACAGATTTCTCTTGTGCTTGATTTGTGTGTATGTAAATGTCACCTCACTATCTCTATATGTCAGAAAAAATAGCTCACTATCTCTATTTGTCATAAAAAATAGAAGAAGTCATGATAGCTTAAAACTATCCATGATAATTATATCTTTTTTTTTTTTAATTTTCAAGAGATAAAATCAAAAAGTAATAATAACTCTATATTTACTCATTATCTGTTTTTAATTATTTTTTAAGGAGATGAATAAGAAGAAATATTAATTATTAAAATTTTTGATCTTCCTTAAATGTAGTTCAATTTAATTGGTCATGTCTTACTATCTTTAGACTTCATCACTCTTTACATGTGGTAGCACGTAATTTTGTTTATGCATGTGATTTTAATGAAGTCCCATAAAACACATAATATTATTTGATTTACCAAATTTATTATTTATTTAGGGTTCTATAATACATGTGTCATCCTGTTATTGATAACAAATTATTTGTCTATAAATGCCCTCTTGAGATTTTATCACGTACACTGCTAAGTGTTAAAAGTGAGTAGGTCTTGTATTTAAAAATTTTAATACCATTGAACTTTTTTTTTTTCTTTTTCAAGACCGAACTGAAAATCAAATGGAGAATTTTGTGATCCAAAGTTGAAATTTACTTCGCATTGAAACCCTAATTTCAATTACTTGGATTAGTAAGGAATTTACTCAAAAATTAAAATTCAGTTTCAAATTAATTTGAGTTCTGAAATTCTCTTCTATGGAGTAGTCCAATCTTCTATGTGACTGCTTAATACAAAACAATTTGACCCGACTTGAATAAAAAAAAATTATCTTCGTGACAAATATGCATCCTACTTGAAGTGCGATTCAATTTTTCTTCTTTTTATTTTTTTTTTTGAAAGGGGTTTATCAAATGTTATGTTTAGTATATGAGAATAGAATGAAATCCATTTTTATCAAATGTTATGTTTAGTATATGAGAATAGAATGAAATCCATTCTCAATTTAACTTATTATCAGGTTTGGTATCAAAAAATTAAATTAGATACTATTCCTTAAGAATAACTATTTCTGTATTAAGTGGGAAAAAAACATTCCATAATTTAATGAAGGAATAGTATATACATTTCGATCAAGATTTGATCTAACAAATGAAAAAATATAAATAAAAAACAAGAAACTACTTGCGATCACAAATTTCTATCAAACACTTTATTGGTTTGTAAAATGACCATTTTACCCCTAGAACCTTATTTTCGGCCTAGGTTTGAATTCCCACAATGAAATAACATTTTTACCCCTAGTTTGTTTTTTGCCTAAATTCACATTTCAGGTCTCGCGAAAGACTAATAAAAATTTATCGATAAATTTCTTAATAACTAGGCAAGTATTGGTCCGATCCAAACTTGAATATTAAAATGATCATTTTACCCTTAGGCCTATCATTTGTCTAAATTTGTATGTTGGGTTTGTCAAAAAGTATACTTATTGACGTGTTTTTTAATAATTAAGAAAATTTTTACTCGATCTGAATTCAAACTATAAAATTACGATATTACCCTTAAGCCTTTTTTTTTTCTTCCCAAATTTGCATTCTGGATTGTCCAAAAGGCGAAAAAATATTTATTAACATATTTCTCAATTGTCAAACAAAATTTAACCCGATTTGTATTAAGACTATAGAATGAATATTTTGCTCCTGCCCCTTTTTTTTGATCCAAATTTGTATTCCAGACTTCCTAAAAGACTAAATAATACTTATTGACATGTTTCTTAATAATTAAAAAAATTTTGGTTCAATTCGAACAAGAGCTATAAAATAATACTTTTATCCCTAGGCCCTTTCTTTTACTCGTATTCAAGTTCTGAAAAGAAAGTTTTTTATTTTTTTTTTTTATAGTTTTTAAAAAACAATTATTGTTAGTAATTTTTACTACGTTTTGTTTTATTTCATCATGTATAAA
>QLOD02000029.1:19447135-19490293 GCA_003260245.2 Sideroxylon spinosum | reverse complement strand
TGCAGTGGTTTGCACATTTAAGCTCCAAATTCGCTTTTCTTGAATTGTTTTCCTTCCAAACTCCTACAAAACACACGGAAGTAATATAAATACTAAAAGTCTAATAAAAAGTGAATTTTAATTGAGAAAATGTTCAAAAAAAGAGTGTAAACTGATGTTAAGATCAACAATGATTGTGAGCAATCAGCTATAGTCATCAAGAACAGTAAGAAAATATTTAGAACCATCAAGTGAAAGTGTGGGGATAGGTTCCCCAAATGCACAATGGAGTAATCAAAAAATAGAATGAGAAATATGTTCAGATTGAGAGAAACTTAATTTTGCTATTAAGTAAGAGGACAAATGCTACAATGTTTATTCTGACTAACATGTGTAAGGGGACAAATGCTATAATGTTTATTTTGTTTATTCAGCAAACTAAGCTTAGGAAAAGATAATTTCCTTAGTCTATGGTGCCACAGATCAAATTCATTATAATCAACAACTAAATTTGCCGCAAAAGTAAGATGAATGGTTTGAAATATCAATAAAAATTAGGTTCTTGTTTAATTAAAGATGATAGAGATCATCTTCAAGCTTCTCTACTCCAATCTTCATCTAAGTGGACAGCTCCTAAATGAAGTAGAATTTTCATAGAAAAATAAAATGACAATGTGCATGTTTATAAGTTTGCTAATCGAAATCAAATTGAAAGAAAAATGAGGCACCTAAAGGACATTGATTAGAGTAAGAGAATTCAAAACTTGTCCTTCGTGTGTCACAGGAATCTATTCACTAGTGGGAAGCTTGACACTAGCATTAACAATGTTTGAGACGGTAGTAAAATAGGAAATAGAGCATCCCGTATGGTCAATAGTCTTAATGTTTATAATTCAAGAAATATGAGTTTGTTGTTCTAAGAAAGAGGGCTCAAAAAACAAACATGGTTACTTAATGATTAGCTTGTAATTTTGTATAATTCTATATCTATTGAACATGATAATTATACATTTATGCTTGTTATTGGCGAGATGCTAGCTTAATTATCTTATTTCCATGCATCGTTGGTGTTTACAGGTGAAACAACATAGCCCTTTAGGCTTAAATGATACCAAGAGTGCATGTAAGGAGGAGCTAAGGCAAGCCAAAGGAAAGAAGTGCAAGAAAAGAACTTAAGGGTTGTTTGGAAATTTCATCGAACACTTGGCGTAGATGGAGAAATTGGCCCCAAGACACAAATGTTGACATCACCAAGACTTCCCAAGACTTTCTTAACCTCCCAAGAGCCATCTCAATGAATAAGATCAATTACATGGTTGCTAAGGATAAAGAAATGGCCCTAAGCACAAAACGGTTGAAGTAGTGTTGCAGTAGAAATTCTAGCACAACACTCCATTAGTATTTTAGCCATAACTTTTCATTGACAACTTTGATTGATGCGAATGTTTTGGGTTGGAAAGAAGTCTCAAAGATCTAAAAATTTCGTGTTTTAGCTAAGCCTAACTTGATTGTCTTCAAGATAAAATCACATCGAAAGACTGGAATAGAAAGCTATCTAAGAGCACTATTCACTATAGTTGTAGACGGGCAACCCTAGCTTCCTAGGCGCCCCCAGAGACTGTAAATTTCAGCAAGGTTGCAGATAGGTGCACTTTGTTTTGCTTGAGTGCCCCTACCTTGGTCTCGAGCGCTCCTCTGCGCTGCGAAGTTGAATTTTTAGCTTTTTTTTTTATTTAAAGACTCTTTTGCCCCTAATTTGTATTAGCCTATAAAGAGGCCGAACATTTCTGACTGTGAGAGCTTTTTCCATTATTAGGTAAAATTTTATTTTAGTTTATGTTAGTACTTAGAAGCTCTTGTTCTCTCTCTTAGGGTTTAAGTTTGTAAGTTACTTTGTTCTTCTCTGTTTCAATGTTATGTTATAATTTTCAGTTTTTCTTCTACTCTTCTTTATTTCTCTCTAGCTCTTAATCTTTTGCATGCTATTTTGGTTTCTTGTTTTAGCTTAATGGGTTGCATGAATGTTTATTTTTCTTCTCGAAGCTTTGGTTTCGTTTTAAGCATGTTAGGCTAGTTTTATTTTCTTGGCCTCAAGCCATTAAAGGCGGTGGTATTGGTGTGGTTATTTCAATGTAAATGGCTTTTAAATTTTCTAGGGTCTTTTGAAATCAACTCACCCATGTTATAAGCATAACTTGGTTATGACTTTCTACTTGTGCACACCAAGTGTTTGGTTCAATGTCCTGGTGAGTTTGAAATTTTCCACTAACCCTAGTTAGGTTTTTTTTGAAATCATGTCACTCGTGTTATAATCATAGATTGGCTATGACTTTCTACTCGTGCACACCAAGTGTTTGATTCAATAACTCGATGACTTTGAAACTATGTTCTAAAACCAAAATATAGGCTTCCCAACGAAATTGGCTCACCCACGTTATAAACAAAAGCTTGGTTGCACTTGTGCACACTAGGCGTTTGATTCAGTGTCTCGACGAGCTTGAAACTATCTTCAAACCCTCCACTTGGGTAGAGTTAACCACCAAATTCTGCTTATAGTTAAGTCTCTTTAGTTATTTTATTTCTAATATTTTTACATTAATTTAATTTCATATTTCCTTACTCCACCATTCTCAACCTAAACTATAATCGAGCATTCCCTCAAATCGAAACATAATGAGAGTAAATTAGGTTCACTTATTAACTTAACAAGTCTAATGCTTTTAACACAACCCTCATTGTGGAATAACAACTGGTACCCCATACCATTTCTCTAAATTTAAATTTGCTACTTACACATGACCCGTGCACTTGCGAATCAAGATCATGTTTTTGGCTTGCCACCACCTTTAACATGGTTGCATTTGGATTTTTAGGTGATCACTCCATCCTTCTTGTTTATATCTCATTTTTATTTTATTTTATTTCCTTTCTTTATTTTCATGTATATCTTTAAGAATTGTTAAGAGTCTTAGTTACTGCATATTTCTAAGATCGAGTAGAGTTTTAGTGGGAGAGCTTGAACTAGAACACCCAACTTATCAACCTTCACACTCAGACTCATACACCACTATTTCACTCAGTTCCTCACTTGATTCAATGGCCAATATACCGGGTGATGGGAGTCATTATAGGTAATATATTCCTGAGGATACTCTCGAGTTTTTACCTCTTAGGTATCATTTGAATCCGACTAGGCAAGTTGCCCTTTGATGCATACTGTTGTCCATAAATCACAATCAATTCAATTTGAGACTCAGCATGATTCAACTCCTTCCTACATTTCACAGAATGGATTTTGAGAATCCATACACTCACATAAAGGAATTTGAAGAAGTGGCTAGCACATGCATGGACCAACACACTAATGAGGATGTGGTTTGACTTAAGTTATTCCCTTTCTCCCTCAAGGACAAATCTAAGTCTTGGCTTCACTCTCTGTGTTGCCATTCTATTGGAACATAGGGTGAGATGCAAACTACTTTCCTTAAGAAATACTTCCCAACTCGAATGACTACTGCTTTGCAAAATAAATTGATGAACTTTTCTTACATGCTCCACGAGACCTTCAGTCAAGTGTGGGAAAGATTCATGGATCTTATAGTTGCATGCCTTAATTATGGATTCCCTCACTAGATATTTTGTAGTCTCTTTTATAATACCCTAACTCCTGAATTCAAGCTGCTTGTCTCTACTATGAGTAATAAGGAATTTTATGACAAGTCTGCGAAGGAGGCCATGGTCTTCTTTGATTAATTGACTGAGAATACTACATAATGAACCATTGGACCTCCCTCGTCTCAAGAGTTTGGTAACCCACCGTAACCAAGTGGCAAACTACAGTTGAGTGAGAGTGATGACCTAAAAGCTAAGTTAGCTGCCCATCAAAATTAGCCAGATGCTCTCGAACTCAAAAACAAGCAAAAAATAGAAGAAACCAATGTGGTGCGTGCGATATCTAATGTTCTAGGGCATAAGATTGATGAGTGTCTTGATATTCCAGTGTATAAGAAGGTTGTGTATGGATAGGCTTATAACCAATCCTCTCACAATAGGCCTTTTTCCAAATATGAACCAAAGAGGCACCTCTTACCCATAGGGTGGGAATGTAACTTACCAAGGGGGAAACCAAACTTTCAATGCTCATCTCCTAAGGTAGAGGAGCCATCTTGGTTTCTCTTGGAGGAATAACAATCAAGATCAACCGTTTCAAACACCTTTTCCACCTTCAGCACAATATCAATAGCCCAACCAGGTTGCATTTCAATGCGTGCAAAAGAGACCTTTAGAGGACACTCTTAATCAATTTATGCAACAACATGTGGGTATCAATAGCCAAATTACTCAGGTTTAAGATGACCTTAGAGGGCAAGTCTCCAAATTAACATAGGCTATGAGCATAACATAAAGTGGCAAACTCCCTGCATAAACTTTTCCAAACCTAAAAGACTAGGCAAACATAACTGAGTCGTCGATCTCGAGTGCTACCCCACAAGAGCAAGTTCAAGTTGTCACGACTTTGAGAAGTGGCAAAATCATCCAAAAGCCTATTGATCCTAATGTCAATGAATCTTGTGATAAGTTAGGATTTAGGGAAAATGGGCAGATTGAAATAGAGAATGAGGGAGAAATGGAAGAGAAAGAAATGGAGGAAGAGTGAAATAAAGAAATCATGATAAGTGGAGTCTTGAAGCTTAGAAGGAAGTAAAGGATAAGAGAAAGAAAATGAGAAAGAAACAAATATAGGGACTTTGGGTAGGCAAATAGACCGAACCATTGACCACATGCTTAGACCATTCTTCCCTCATACATGAGCAAATGGCAAGAATGAGATGTTTAAACATATGAGAATCAACAGTCCATTACTTGAAACCATCAAGCAAAATTCCCCATAGGGTACGTTCCTCGAGGATCTGTGCATTGTGAAGAGAAAGCTCTATGTCAAAGAGAAAACCTTTTTGACTGAACAAGTGAATGCCATAATTCAATGTAACACCCCTCCTAAGCATAAAGCCTCCGGGTGTCTAACCATCTCATGAATAATTGGGAACCACATCATTGACAAAGCCTTACTTGACCTAGATGCTAGTGTCAACTTGTTTGCTATATAAGTGTATCAGCAACTAGGTTTAGGCGAGCTAAAACCCCTTGAGTCATATCGTAATTGGCCGATCACTCAGTCAAAATGCCAAGTGGTATAGTGGAAAATGTGTTGGTACAAGTAGACAAGTTTTACTTCCCAGCTGATTTTGTTGTAAATGACACCCAACCCATCCAAAACCCAAATCAATCGATTCTGGTCATTCTAAGTAGACTCTTTCTCGCTACATCCAATGATATGATTAATTGTAGGAGTGAGATTATGAAATTATCTTTTGGTATGACCATGGAAATAAATATCTTTAGGTAGAGAAATAGATGAGAGAGTTTGAGGATTTTTGGGAGGTGGATTTGATTCATACATTGAGTGAGGAATACTCCAAGAAGATTTTTCTTTATGACCCTTTGGAGAGAGCTTTAGTATTGAGTAAAAATTGTGACGTTTTTTATGGAGTAAATTTTGAGGAGATTGAAGAGTTAGTGAGTGTTGAGGAAAAAGTCATGGCTATTAGTAGTTGGGTACCAATTTTTGAGGCTTTGGAACTATCATTGATCAAATCTAAGCCATCGGTTGAGTATCCCCCTTGTCCTCCCACCCAGTTAGCTTAAGTATGCATTCTTAGGGGAGGATGAGACATTCCCAGTACTCATGTCTTCTAAGTTAGAGAAAGCCCAAGAAGAAAGGTTGTTGGCGGTTTTGAGTGCTCACCGCAAAGCCTTAGGATGGACAGTGGCAGATCCTCGATACATTAGCCCCTTAGTTTGTACTCCTCAGATATACCTTAAAAATGATGCCAAATCGATGAAGCAAATGCAACATAGGCTAAACCCTAACATAAAAGAGGTTGTGAAGGAAGAAGTGCTCAAATTGTTAGAGGCGGGTATCATTTACTCACCTCAGATTTGAAGTGGGTGAGTCTTACTCAAGTTGTCCTTAACAAGTCTGGTGTCATCGTTGTAGAGAATTGGAAAGAAGAGTTAGTACCACAACGTACCTAAATCGGGTGGCATATGTATATTAACTATAGGTGCCCAAATTTCATGACCCAGACAAACCATTTTCCCATTCCATTCCTAGATTAAGTGCTCGAGAAAGTAGTAAGGAAGTCTTTTCATTACTTTCTTGATGGGTATTCGGGCTATAACTAAGTTACAATAGCACTTGAGGATCGGGAAAAGAATGTGCGATGAGCATTTTTAGTGACATGGTCATAAATATTCCTAGAGGTGTTTATGGATGTATTCTCCATTTATGGGAGAAATGCCATTTTATGGTAAACTCGGGGATAATCTTAGAACACATAGTCATATCTAAAAGGTTAGAGGTAGATAAGGTGAAAGTTGAACTCATAGAGAAATTGTCTATCCCGACTTATGTCAAACATGTAAGATCCCTTTTAGGACATGCTAGCTTTTTACCATAGGATCATCGAACCTTTTAGCTCCATTTCTCATCCTTCGTGTGCCTTACTTTCTAAGGATGTTCCATTTTTTTGGATGTCCGAGTGTCAAGGTATGTTTGATCCGTTAAAGACCAAGTTTACCACCACCTCCATAATTTAGAGGCCAGATTGGTCCTTGCCATTTGAGCTCATGTGTGATGCAAGTGACTATGTAGTGGGGGCTGTTTTGGGGTAAAGGAAAGAAAGAAAACCCTATGTCATATACTACGCTACCAAAACCCTCAATGAGGCTCATTTGAACTACATTACCACTGAGAAGAAATTGTTAGCTATAATATTCACCCTTGACAGTTTTAGGTCTTATTTGGTAGAGTCTTATGTCATAGTGTTCACAAAACATATGACCTTAAAATACTTTCTTTCAAAATGAGAGGCCAAACCTCGTCTCATTTGGTGGATTTAGCACCTATATGAATTTGACTTGGAAATCAAGAACAAGGAGGGAGTAGAAAATATGGTGAACGATCATTTTTCTAGGTTACCATCTCTTATGTCTGATAGTAGTAACCTACCAATAAATGAGCATTTCCCAAATGAACATCTTATGCGTGTTAACTCCACATCTCAGGACCATTCCCTTTGGTATTCAGACATCGCCAACGTCTTGGTGACTAGCCTTATGCACTCATATTAGACTAAGATTGGTAGAGGAAAATTTCTACGCAATGTGTGTAATGTCTTTGGGATGAGCCCTACCTCTAAATTATTGCTTAGATCAGATTATAAGACGTTGCCTCCCAGAGACTAAGGTACTTAGTGTAATTGAGTGTTTTCATTCCGAAGCATGTGTTTTCCACTTCTTCTCTTAGAAAACAACTGTTAAGATTCTTTAAAGTGGATTTTATTGGCCTTCATTGTTTAGAGATGTACATGACTAATGCCTTAGGTCAAAGGCTAGAAACACTTACTAAAAGGAACGAGATGCCTTAAAACCCCATAATCATTTTGAAAAAGTTTGACTATTGGAGCATCGATTTCAAGGGGCAATTCCTTAATTCATTCGTATTTGAGCTTATACTTGTGGCTATAGACTATGTGTCCAATTGGGTAGAAGCCAATGCGACTCGCACTAATGACACCCGGGTGGTGGTCAAGTTCTTGAAGAAGTCTATCTTCTCAAGCTTTGGGATGCCTCGGGCCATCACTAATGATAGGGGCAAGCATTTTCTCAATAACCTATTGGCCTCTTCATGCGTAAATATGGTGTGATACACAAGGTGGGTACCTCACACCACTCACAAAATAGTGCCAAGTAGGGTAGGCAAATAGGAAGATTAAGGGTATACTTGAGAAGAATGTTAACCGTACACACAAGAATTGGTTGTTGCATCTCATTGATGTATTGTGGGCATGTAGGATAGCTTACAAGACCATTTTGGGTGTATATCCCTATCGTCTTGTCTTTGGCAAGGCTTGCCACTTACCCGTTGAGATGGAGCATAGGGCCTACTAGGCAATTAGATAATGTAATGAGAATTTGGATGATGCTGGTGTTCTTTGAAAGCTCTAATTGAATGAATTAAAGGAGCTACGTAATGATGCTTTCGAGAATGCAAAAATTGCTAAGGCCAAAACGAAGGACTTACATGATAAGCATATTTCTAGAAAGTCTTTCTATGTATGCCAAAAATTCTTGATGCACAATTCTCTATTACACTTTTTTCTGAGTAAACTTTGGTTTAGATGGTTCAGACCATTCACTATCATCTCAATTTCAGAGCGTGGTGTGTGTGAGGTTCATAACCCATGCAATGGCACCACATTCAAGGTGAATGGACATAGTCTTAAGCCATACTTAGAGAATTTTATGGCCAAAATTAAGACATGGGAACTTACCGATCCCTCTCCCTTTGACTAAGTGTGTGTATCATCATTGTTATACATAGTTTGAGTAGATTGTTTTGACAATTTCCATTTTGTTTTGTTTTAATTTGGATTAGTGTTTAGTGATTGCTCTTAGTATTTTCTTGTTTCTCTTTGTTGGACTTGAGACTTGGTAGGTAGTGAATTAATATTTTATTGTGTTTTTGGATTTCTATTACATAGGTAGTTCCTTTTTCTTTCTTTATGATCTTGTTTTTGGTTCAAATCTTATTGGTAATCTTTTTTCTTTTTTTTTTCTTTTTATTGTTTTAGTTTTCTTTTACAGTTTTTCCTTAGTAAGGTTTTAGTTTTAGGATAACCCTACTCTTAGCCCCTTTTTATACTTTGTAGTGTCAATTTTAGATCATAGCTAGTCCCAGGGTGTTATCTCAGTTTTTCCTAAAAGTGTATTAGAGGGGTGCCCATGTGGAGCCCTAGACACCGCATCTAAGGCAGGAACATTTTAAAAGTCAATGACCTTATAAGGAGTTGTATACTTCACAAATCCAACTGTTAAGAGCCTACTTCTAGCACTCCTTCTCAGGACCGAGCCCTCCACAATCGAGAACCCATCTTCCCTCATTTCTTCCTCTATAGCACATGCCCGTTCCACTTCCCTTCCCTCCATCCAAGCATGAAACTATTTCTATCATGGTCCTTCTTCCATTTATCTTGCTTATGAACTAGCCTAGGGTTCTAAATTGAAGCGAGTGATTAAGTTATTGTTTTTAGCTTGTAGGTTGTGCTCTTTGAGATGACTTGAAGTTGTTTTGTTATTACTTTGTTAAGATTGAGAATTTGGGTTTTGAACTATAAATGAGCCTTCAAGAGTGAGCTTTGAGAAGGTGCCCACCACATGTTTGAGAAGTTGTCAAAGAGAAAATTTTTAGAAGATTTGGGTGTTTATTGTGGACTACATATTCGCTGATGTGAAAACTGTAATTTTGGAGTATTTAAGATTGTTTTGGAGGTCCATACAAGTAGTTGCAAAATGGTGTCTATCAAGTGTTCGACGAAAATTCTGACTTAGTTTTTGGTGTGCAATTGGGTGGGGGTAGTGCTCAATTGTTTTTGAAATTTGCTGAGGCTAAAGTGGGTTTGAAATTTGAGTGGTGGCAAGTAACCACGAAATGTTGATGAAAGTGGGCCTTCTAGTGTCATTCAGCCTAAGAGACGCCGTGACCCTATACCTCCTACCTTTTCTTCGTCTGAAAAGGAAGAGGTTAAGCTTTCTGAGAAGGAGAGGGCGTCATTCTTTCCCGCTCCTGAGGACTCCTTTGACCCTATGTTTGAAGAGGAGGAAAATTCTGATTTTGACAGCCATCGCTTTAGAAACTAGAATGCCCAGCGAGACTATACCCAGTATTAGAATGAGCATCAGTGCTTTGTGAGAAGGGCATCCAGTTGTCAAATTTTCATGCGGTTACTACCCCAGTTTAGGAGTTAGTCAAGAGGCATGGTTAGGCTAAGGCTATGCAATTTCACGCCACCATAGACCTGGTGCTTGTGAGGGAGTTTTATGCAAATGTCAAGCTACAAGCACTTGATAAGAGAGAACGATAGTTTCTTGTGCATGTGCATGGTAAGCGTTTCCGTATCAAGGCTAATATCATTGCCACAATTCTTGACCTTGAGCGCATAGCAAACCTAGGCTACCCATTTCCCACCAATGCTTGCCCATCACATGATAGTCTTGCTGCCACTTTGTCGAGTTAGGAGAGGTTTCCATGGGGGTTGAATCCATAATTTCCTAAGAAGAACTTATGCCTCATTTACCTTATCCTATACGAGATGTCCTATGGCCAGATTATTCCTATAGTGCATAATGATTCAGTGAGCCTTAACCATGCCCGCTTAATCTATGCTTTTGTTACTAATGTCTCTATCTATTTGGATTCAGTCATTCATGGTGTCATTTTTTAGAGAGCAAATTCAAAGGTCGAAAATCTTGGTTTGCCTTTTGGAGGATTGATCACTGAGCTACTTGTGAAGTTTGGTGTTTTTATTGAAGCTGGTGCCCAAACACTTAAACCTCTTGAAAATATCTCTAAGGCCATTACTACTAGGAGCGCTACCCAGCTTAGGATATGTGATCCTCCATCTCCAACCATGCCACCACTAATGAACCTGGGCCTTCCACTTTAGCACTGCTTGATCCTGCACCATCTGATTTACCATTAATCCCATCTCTTTAGGAGTCTTATAGGAGCGCTGATCTAAGGTGTAGCACTTGACACTGTGTTGCTAGTTGTCTAGGCTTCTTTAGATTTGATTGTGACCGAGCAAGCTACCTAGCACCGCTTACTTAAGTCTCAAATTGTCACACTGGATTCTTTCCTTATAGCTCTCCACATTTTCTCACCACTGGGCCCATAGGCTTGCCGGGGTGTGTTTTGATGCTTTTTGAGCATGTTTTGTCAGTTTAGGTCTCACTTGTGACGATGTATACTTGATAGACCTAAAGTTATTCTCTTTTCTGTTCTTGCCCTTCTGGGTTTAACTGAAGTTCTATCTTAGGGATCTTATTTTGTACGTCGTCTACCTTTTGCTTAATGAAATGCAACAACATTTAGGTATATTTTTTTTTCTTTTCTTGTATTTTAGTTTGTTTTCTTTTAGTTCATATTGACTTTGTTTCTTTTTCTTATTTTCTTTTCTTTACTTCTTACTTTCTTTTTTGGTATAGTTTTTTAGCTTAACTTTGCACTATTACTCAGGTGATATCTTCCATTCTCCTTTCATTTACTTTTCATTTCCTATTTCTACATTTTAGATTTGTATCTTGTTGCTTGGGAGTATTGTAGAGTTTAAGTTGGGGGTCTTACATTTGGACATGTTGGCTATTAAATGTGGAATTATTTGGTTTGATCATGCTTATATGCTTTCGGCTCCCTCTATTATGCTTACTATACCTCACATTGTGGACAATGTCGTTCTAGTTGGGGGAGTGTATGCATATGATAATTATGATGTGTGATGAGCATAAATGAAAGAAATTTTAAAATTTTTGCTTAAATTTGTGAATGGACGTTGGAAATTGGGGACGTAAACTAAGCTTTTGAGCATATAATCTTTTGAGTCACATGAAAAGAATTGTTGTGTTTGGCAATTGATGATTGTGACTTTGGTTTTGATTGAGCATGTCTGTAAGACAATCTGTGCATAATGCTAATTTGAACCTAGTTTCTACCTGAGTACTTGATGCATGAACCTTAATATATGGATACCTTTATGACCTTGTGAGAATTTTGAGCCAATGATGTGTTTCTTTGACAAAGAATTGTACACTTACTCATTATTGATTTTTTGGACTTCAATTCTTTCCATAACTCCTACACATCCTTGCAGTTGGGTTCATGGCATAGTTTGATGAGCATGAGTTTGATGGTTGCAGGATTGAGCCATTTGTCTTTCCAAATCAACTTTTGGAAGTGATACTAGGCCCCCTTTGATAATTTTGAGCCATAATGACCTCTGTTTAGTTGATATCCCTAAGAGCCATGTTGAGCTGAAATGAATGAATGAATTTCTTTTTTATAAGCCACCATTTGACCCTAAGCCTTAATGATTAACATTGCCCACCCTTGTGTGCTTTGGAATGTCTTGGATTCTAGTTGAGGGTGGTGTGTTATATTGTTGGGGAAAGGAGGATTACAAGACACTCCAAACATTGAGGTATCCTTGAGTGTGTATGCTTTCACCTATAGTTTCCTGGTTCAAGTCAAGTTTTTTAGTTTGAAATTTAAAAATAATTCTGTGAATGGTGCTTGAAGTGAGAATGATAATGAGAGGTAACTTATTAACAATGTATGTCTCTGTGTGCATTCGATCAACCTCTAATGAAGGAAAAAAATAAACTTGTGAGAATTGTTGAATTGGGATTCATGTGAGAAGTTGCGAAGAATAAGCTTGAGAGGATTAGTTTTGGGGGAGGGGGATTTTTGAAAAGTTTGAATGTAAGGAAATAAGATGTTCCAAGGCACCTTTTGATTACCTAATCTTCATTCGGAACCACATTTCACCTCATGGCTCCCGTTACAACTATGATAAGACCTGGAGGATCCTTAGGAAGACATAGTTGGAATCAATTGGCTCTCTTATGTGATCAAATTAAGGTGCTTGGATTACTTTGATTTTAAGCTATTCTTTCTAAGAGTTATGCCAACTTGTGCGTGTTGTTTTCACTATGTCTTTCATATTTGAGTGCACCAGTTTGAACATGATTAGCACTTACTCCTAAACTATAGAGTACTCAGATGGGAGCCTATACTTCTTGATTCATTGTGAGTGTATGCCCCATGAGAATTGAGGTTGAAGCATGTGGGTGTGTGCACCTTGTGCTATGGTAGAAAATGGATTTATTGTTAGCCTCATGCACATGGATTGTTGAGTGAGCATGTTTTGACCTTGAAAATTTGAGTTTTGAAATGAAAATTACTCAATCTCTTGGCACTCCAATTGCTTCTCACTGTGATGATTTGGGTTGTGATCATTATCCTTGATTTACATCTCCTGTGTACTTTATTGTCATAAACTACATCACTTGCATGAAATCACTTTGTCTTACTTGATCTTGTTTTGAAATTTTGCTGAGGACTAGTGAAAACTTAATTGAGAGTGTGATTGTTCGCATAAATTGTCATATAACTATGGTTCTACACCCATTCATGAACACATTGATTGTTCATTTTCCACAAGTTATTGGATTTTTTATTAGATGCATGTGCTTTTGGAACTTTGCAGGTATTCAATCTTAATTTGGTGGAATTAAGGAAGTTTCAAGTTTGGAGAGGAAGAAATGAGAAGAGAAGCTCCATAGACCAAAGTGAGCACAGTGAGATGCCCCCAATCATTCTGGGCCCCCAGAGAGTCGAGTTGCAGCAAAAGTGCAGACAAGCGGCCTCCCTAATCAACCTGGGCACCTCTAAAGAATGACTTTCCAATTGATGCCTCGGGCACCCCTCTGACTACCCCAGGCACCCATTTGCGTGAAGAAGTCAAAATGTTCCTTTTTCTTTGTTTTCTTTAGTTTACTATTTTACCCTTGACATTTCGTGGTCTATAAATAGAAGCTTTTTCAAAAGCTAATGATTAGATTGGTACTTTCAAAAAGTTAGTTTGGATTTAATCATCTTGGGTCCTTTCGATCTCCTAGGATTTGCATGTAATTAACTTTACATTTCAATATTTTCAATTGAAAGTTCTTGCTTTTTAGCTTTCTTCTACCTTTCTTTACTTTGTGCTAGTTCTTAATTCTTACATATGTTTTGTTTCTTCTATTTAACGTAATAGATAGAATGGATGTTTGTTTTTCTTCTCATAGTTTTGTTTTCAACTTAAGCATGCTAGGCTAGATTAGTCTTCATTTTAACTTAGGAATGTGAAGGAAGAGAAGATAATGAATTTAAATATCATGATTTTAAACGTAATATATTTTCTCAAATCTTAAAACTCGTTGAGTCTTGGTTTAACCTTAGAAATCGAATCATCCATGTTATAATCGGGCCCTGGTTATGAGTAGATACTCATACACACCAACTGTCCAGTTCAATGTCCCAGTAACTTCGAATTTAATTTCAAACTCCTAATTCAATGTTTTCTTTACGAAAGGTTTTAAAGTTAAATCTTCCAACCTAGCATCACATGCGTGGATGCTAGGTTGAGTTACAAATAAATTCAAATCCATCTCTTCGAATCCATTACGGGAATAGGTTAAAGTCAAGTGTTTTCAATTAAAAGTAATTTTCTAAAATTAAACCGTATCTTTTCATTTGTGTTTTAAGTTTAAGTTTTATTTTCAAAGAATATTCCAAACCTAATTTCAAAGCCCCAAAAGATTTTTCTCTTTTCCTTTTATTATTCTTTGTAAGTGCTCTCAAAACAAGTTTCCTAAACCTAGTCACACACTTGCTCCTTACGGAGATGACCTAGAATAAACGTAGATTTAACTACGGCCACCTCTTATACTTGAGAGAACACACACAAATTGAGTGCGGTCACATTCTTAATTTTTTCTTCCATTTTCATTAGATGTCATCTTTTAATCCTCTTGCTATCACACTCAACCAAAGCAAACATACTGGACTAAACTATGTTGATTAGAAATGGAACCTTAATATTGTACTCATTGTTGAGTAGACAAATATGTCCTTAATATTGAATGTCTATTATTACCAGCAGAATGTGCATCTGAGGATGAGTGTGATTGTCTTGTAATAATAGATCAAGCTAATTCTAAAATCAAGCTTGGTTTTCTTATGATTTAATTGGATTGAGATTTAGTGAAGTATAATTTTTTAGTATTGAAATAAAATTTTGAATTTGATCAACTCTATTGATTCACTAAAATCACACAAATAAAAAAAATATAAATATAATACAATAATTTACTAACTGTTTTATGAACTATGCAACTTTATTTAATATATTTTATTATATATTTAAAAGTAGGGGTAAAATTCACTTAACTCTATTGACATTTTAGTAATTACACTTAATTCCCCTTATCATTTTAAAATTATACTTTATTATCTTATTTTGAAGTGTTATTAACATTGATCCGTTTCTATTAAATCAACTATTAAAACTTAATAAAAATATCAAAATAACTAACATTTTAAGTATTTTTGTTATTTATCTCACTTATCTCACATCTTCACTAGTTTTTGTTTGTTCTTCACTTATTTTTAATAATTTTTTTAAATAAAATTAACGAAGATGCAAGAGAGTGAGGGTAAAACAGAAAAAGCATCTGAAATTTTTGTTATTTTGATATTTCTGTAAGTTTAATGATTTATTTAATGGAAGAGACTCAATGTTAATAAAATATTTAAATAAGAAATTAAGTGTAATTTTTAAAAATTAAAAGATAGCAAATGTAATTATCTAAATTTTGAGTGGGGTAGGCATAATTTACCTTTAAAGTTATTTTTTATTAATATAAAAATTATACAATTGCCATTCCGTGCAACAGGTCGACACAAATTAATACTTTGAGAGAGAGAGAGGGGGGGGGGGGGGAGAGAGCGCTCAAATAAAGATACGTTCTTTCTATCACCTTTGGATCTTTCATCTTGATTTATTTGTCTTTGACTGGGCTTTAAAGACACAGTGGTATTGAGTGCTATCAGCTCCGCTTTTTGCCACAGCAATATGTGTGTTTCACGCTCGTATACTCCACTCTAACGTCCTTTCTCTGCAACGAGAGTGGTGAGATTTTCTTATGCATTTTGGCGGAGATGCATTTCTTTCATGCTTTGATTTTTTTTTTCTCTGATCCATGTAGCCGACTCCACCGGTGGTAAAAGGTTTGGTTTAGTTTGGTTTATCTGATAAAGGTAAATGGGAATCCCAGATTTTTAATGTTCTGTAATGGGTTTGGTTTATCTTACTCAACTCTTCTGTTTCTTGCTATCTTTTAATGCATTTGTGTTCCTTCTGAAAGCTATGCTGCTTGATTTTTTTAACTTCATTCCGGGGCTTCGTTTCGAATCTGATCTGCTTCTGAAAATCTCCTGAGAGAATCATGTTCTGGTTTGGTTTTGTAGATCCTAGTTTTTCTGGTCTGCTATAAACTATGCCCATTCTTACTCTTCTTTTTCTCTTCCATCCATATGAAAATTTTGAAATCCAATGTGTATAATTTCCTTTATTCTTGTTAATGGTTTGTAAAATGCTTCATGTATAGAAAAAAGAAAGTTCTGATTGGCGACTTTAACTTGGTGAATCACATCTCCTTTTGTGTGTGTGTATTTTTATTTTGCTTCTAAAAACTTTTAGCCAGGGGTTGATGTAATGTTTGGAGTGACTGAAGATGAAATAAAGTGATATAAATTATAAGTTTGTATTTTGCGCATTGAAATAAAAGTGAATAATTTTCAGAGATTTTCAGTGCACAAACGCATCAACTTTGAAGCATTCACAGCTGGTGGTGATCTCTAGTATTCATGACCAAATTTCTTTATGACTGGGTTTGATTGGAAGTACAAATTCTAAAGATTGCTGCAGTCAATGCAGACAAAAAAGGATTGTAAAATTAGGGTTTTATGGGCAAAATGCATCTAAGCTGTTTGCTGTTGTTTTACTAATTCCATGTAGATCATCTTCCTGTTAGATGTGCTAGCTGCTACTCTATATATCTTGTTTCTGATTTTCTTTGAGTTAATGCAGAAAGTTGCTAACTATTGAATATTTGCATGTGTAAGTGCTGAACGTAGCCATCGAAAATTTTGATTTACAGTGATGGATGTGTGGACTAATTTATTGCATAACAGGTTTAAAATCAGTGCATTTTTGTGATATTTTGTTGCATCACTGGCTGATCTGGAAATTCTTCTTGTGGGGGACACAGTAAAGTTTAGTGCTACCTAAATTTTGATATTTATGAGTAAAAAATTCACTTTTAACCGATCAACTAACTAAAATTAAAACTAATTGTAAAAATCTTAGTTTTTAGAATTGGGTTGGATCGAGATTTGGTAAAACACAAGTTTTTAGTACTTACTGGAATTGGATCGAACCGAGATTTGGTAAAACATAAGCTTTTAGTATTCATATAAAAGCCTGACTAGGATCAACAATCGGCTCACTAATACCCGCATAAATCTATATCTTATATGTCATGCTCCAAAATCCCATGACTTGGGATTGCAACCCAAACAATGTAAATACATCATATTCATATACCTTGCCACATGCATTAGAGCTATACTCAACCTGGAGCAAGTATAATAAGTAATACGAACCAAAAGAAAAAAAAAAGTCTCAGCCATTGGCTAAGCACCATGCTCGAAAAGAATGCATGTACTGGGCTCACTTGGCCAGTACAACCCAATCAAAGGGGAATAAAAGAAAAACATATACAAACTACCTCACTATGGAGGCTCAAAAGAATAATATACACAATACCCCACATTTGAAACTCCAAAAGAATACAAAGGTTTCCAAAATATGAAGTCAAAGGAAACTTAGAGAGCTTAATTTCTCGACTTGTAAATCTAGCATGCATATCCATCTTGGGATAGGGGTGTGAGCACAAAACACACGTGCTCACAACAACAAGAACATATAATTATGTCCTAGCATGCTAATATCATGAATAAGAATAATCTGCAATATCAATTCAATGTGATGTAACATATCATAACAATATTCTCAATCTTAACAATATCTTAATCATAACACAAACACAAGTTAGATATTCTACAAGACTGACCAGTGGTTATGACATCAAGATCAAAATGCACTATCCTCGGTGCCTACCTTCCAGGTTTGAGCCATGAAAAAATATGCCATCATAGGCTTTTAACTTTATGGACTAAGCCAAGCCAAAAACTATGCCATTGTAGGCATCTGCATTGCATTATAAATTACTAGTGTATTGGACACGATAATCAACCCTTGCGTAGGTCTAAGGCCTCTTAACCAATAGGTACATACTCTATTTTGGTAACTTTTCTACCCCAATCAAAAGCAATAAATGAAAATCAACATTCAATTGATATTTCATATGATTTCATTTTCTCACCGTCAACACATGATATAACAATTCATGTCATAATTTCATAACCAGAATCTTATTTCAATCATCACTTCATCATCTCATTTCACAATATCATTTCCTTAAATACATCTTAGAATAAATATCATCATCATATAACTTGTCTATGTTTGAACGTGCATTAATTCAACATAAACTGTAATTAAAGAATGTATTTATTAATTTAAAAAATCATAATTATCATTTAGTTTTTGGAAAGTGTCACTAATAATAAAAAAAGGGCATGAAAACCAAGTTCACAGGCTGCTCGTGGCCATGACTTTGGGCAGCAAACCCCTGTAGGCAACTCGCCGGGTGGGTGATGCCTTAGGGCTTGCAGATAGTTCGCTCATTGCTCTACCCCGCAAGCTTATCTAGTGGTTGCTGCTAGCTGCCCACGGCCAGCTCGACCCCTTGAGCCTCATCCCTGCAGTCAATCTATATTGCAAAAGACTTTCCTCAGTCACTCTTAGGTTAATATTTGACCATTTCAGTTTCAAGCACACTAATAAAACTCCGTGTGACCTTAAACTTAAGGTTGATTCACCATAAAACGACAAATCATTCAAGCTGTTAATCATTTTTACCCCATACCATATTCGAAGTAAACCAACAATTCGAACTCCCTACCTCTTGATGAGTAGACGAAAAGAAGAAAAGGAACCCTAGCTCAGTCGAACCCACACCATTAGCTTCTCTTCAAAGCTTGAACAGCGAAAGAAATAATACAAAATTTAAGGGACTCACCTACTCCAAGGATCAAATTTTGCATGCAATTAAAAAGGAAGTTAGATGGAAAGTCTCCCAATGTTCAAAAGTAAAGAGTACTAAAATCAATATAAATCTTTGTGAAAAATGAGGTATTATTATTAATAGATTGGACTCCTATGTACTCCCCGTGAACTAAGAGGGTATGCACTCCTCTATTCTTTTGTAAATTTATTTCCATCAATCCAAACTATACTCAATTACCAAAAAAAAAAAAAGAAAAAAAGAAAAAAAGAAAAAAAGAACCCCCCTCCTCTATATCAACACAATGGCCTTTTCTTCTCCACTCCACATCCCCAATCCTTTTCCTTCTCTTCTCAAGATCTCACTCTTTCTCGGATCATGCACTCTTAAGCTCTCTCACTCACGCTCAGATACAACCCTGGCCCTAATAATCCAAAACGGAAAGTGATATTGGTGGATGAGGTGAATTCAACAAAAGAAAGGGGACTGACGTGGCTCATCCTAAGCCAAGTAAACACCCCCCCTCCCAAAAAAAAAAAGAGAAAAAAAATAAAACACACATAAATTTGGTACGATTTCAAAATAGAAAAGATGCAGCTTATTGACAACGTACTCTCCTCCTCTATAGCAACATGATGGCTTTCTCTTCTCCACTTCATTCTCTTCTCAAGATTTCACTCTCTCTCAGATCACACACTCTCAAGCTCTTCACTCTCTCAGATACTAACAATCCAAAAGGGAAGGTGATGTTGGTAGGTAAGGTGAACTGAACAAAGGGGAGGGGATTGGCGTGACTCATCCTAGGCCAATTAAAGCTCTAACACACACACAAATCTGATATGGTTTCAAAATAGAAAAGATGCAGCTTCTTGACAACGAACTCTCCTCCTCTATAGCAACACGATGGCTTTCTCTTCTCCACTCCACAACCCTGATCCTCTTCCTTCTCTTCTTAAGATCTTAAGCTCTCCCAGGCTCTCTTGGATACTAATAATCCAAAAGGAAAAAGTGATGTTGATGGGTGAGATGAGCTGAACAAAAGGAAGGGGATTGACATGTCTCATCCTGGGCCAAGTAAAGCTCTCCCACACATACACACAAATGTGATATGGTTTCATAATAGAAAAGATATAACTTCTCAACAATGAACTTCCTCTATAGCAACACGATGGCTGTCTCTTCTCCACTCCAGAATCCTGATCCTTTTTTCTTCTCAAGATTTCAGTCTCTCTTGGATCATGCACCTCAAGCTCTCTCACTCTCGGATACAATCCTCGCCCTAATAATCCAAAAGGGAAAGTGATGTTAGTGGGTGAGATAAAACTGAACAAAAGGAAGGGGACTGACGTGGCTCATTTTGGGCCAAGTAAAGCTCTCACACATGTGCATTGCGTGCACACACACACACACGCGCACACACACACACGCGCACACACACACACACACACAAATCTGATATGGATCCAAAATAGGAAGGATGCAGCTTTCGACAATGACCTCTCCTCTATAGCAACATGATGCCTTACTCTGCTCTACTCCACAACCCCTATCCTCTTCCTTCTCTTCTCAAGATCTTACTCTCTTGGATCATGCACTCTTAAGCTCTATCACCCACACTTAGGTACAAGCTCGCCCTAATAATTGAAAAGGGTAGGTGATGTTGCTTGGTGAGGTGAACTGAATAGAAGGAAGGGGATTGATGTGGCTCATTTTGGGTCAAGTAAAGCTCTCCCACACACACGCATGCGCACACAAAAATCTGACATGGTTTCAAAATAGAAAAAATGCAGCTTCTTGAGAATTTAAAATATTGTGCCAAATAAAATCCCAAATAAATAAAAGATGGGAATAAAATAAAATAACTAGGCCATTACACTATAATTAAAAGAGTGTTTTTCTGTTCTTTTTTCTCCTAATTCCTAATCCTACTTGGGAATTAGGAGAGGGAGGCTGATTAAGCTCTTTGAATTTCCCTACTCTCTTCTTCAACTAGATCAACCACAACCTAGTGACTATAGGACATATTTTCTTTTTTCTCCAGCAATCTCAAAACTCTACTTTTTTTATTATTTTTTTATTTTTTTTTCTGTTACAAATTTTTGAGTTGAATTCTCTTCTCATTTTCTTAATACTTAGTCTTTTTTTATTGACAAAGCCTTACTTTCTTTTGTCCCACTTCAATAGATAACCAAAACTTCAGTTTTTTTGGTCCATATAGTCACTGGGTCGTGGTATATGATCTAGTTGAAGGAGAGAGTAGGAAAATTCAGAAAGCTTAATTTACCCTCACTCTCTATCAATGTATTTATAATCAAGGATTACAGCCAAAAAGGAAATTACAATCAATAATCAATCCTAATCAATCATGCTCTAATCACGCTCAATATGCTTTGGAATATTCTTGCATTTTGACACTTCCCCTCAAGCTGGAGCATAAAGACCAAACATGCCTAGTTTGAAACAAAACTGTTCAAACAGAGAGCGAGACAAAGGCTTTGTGAGTGTGTCACCCAACTGAGAATCTGAGCGTACAAATGGAGTAGTGAGATCTTTCTTAATCAGGAGATCACGAATAAAATGACAATCCACGTTTATATGCTTTGTTCATTTGTGACACATTAGATTATTAGCAATAAAAATAGAAATTTGGTTACCACAATACATCGACATTAGAGTTGAAATTTTAATGCCAAAATCCTGAAGTTTGATGCCAAAATCCTGAAGTAGGGAATGAACCCAAAGCATCTCTAAAATAGTATAAGCTATGGCGCAATATTCAGCTTCGACACTAGAACGAGCAACAACAGTCTGCTTCCTATTACGCTAAGTCACAAAATCATCGCCAATAGGTAGATCTCTATTAGAATGACTGCTAGTCCAATCTTTATCACTGTATCCCACTACATCCAATATGGTGAAGGTCGATAAAGTAGCCCTTGGCCTAGAAAACTCTTCAGATACCTCAAAATTTGACATATATAATCAAAATGTGGTTGACGATGAGCATGCATAAACTGAATAACCATCCCAATAACATATGTAATATCTGGTCGTGTCATAATGAGGTAAATAAATTTTTCCCACAAGACGACGATATCGGTCAACATCAGAAAAGGGATCATCACTCTTAGAATCAAGCTAAGCAACATAATCCATAGGAGTATCAGCAGACCGAGAACCTAAGAGTCCAGTCTTTGAGATAGAGATATATCCTGAGAGGAATGAGCAACCTCAATCCGTAAGAAATAACGTAAAGTTCCAAGATCCTTGGTATGAAATTGTTTTCCTAGATGATGCTTCAATTCAGCAATGCCCTTCTCATCATCCTCAAAAATAATAATATTATCAACAGAGGTAATCAAAACAATAGTACTAGAGGATGCATGATATATAAACATTGAGTGATCAGATGTGGATAGACTGAAACCATAGTCCAAAAGAACCTTACTAAAGCTATCAAACTATGCACATGGGGACTGCTTAAGGCCATACAAAGCTCGATGTAGGCAACACACAAGGTATTCACTGCCTGAAATAACGTACCCAGGTGCTTGGTCCATAATATACCTTTTTCCGAAGCTCTTTATGTAGAAAGGCGTTTTTAATGTCTAGTTGAAATGAAGGCCAAGGCTTGCTTGCTGCCACTGCTAGGAGATTAGGAACTGAAATAAGGCACGCAAATGGTGTCAAAGTCTCCAAACAATCAACTCCATAAGTTTATGTATATCTCCAAGCAACCAACTGAGCTTTAAGTTGCTCAATAGATTAATTTGGCTAATATTTGATAATATTTACCCACCAAAACCTCACTGTTTTCTTCCTAAGCTGAAGAAATGTAAACTCCTATGTTTGATTATGATGCAATGCACGCATCTCCTCATCCATAATTGCCTTCCAACCCGGTTATAGTAATGCTTGTTTATAAGAGGTAGAAACAAAAATAAAGGATAAGGCACAAACAAAAGACTGTATATGAGGCAACATATGATGATAAGATACAAAGTTAGCAGTAAGATGTTTTGTACAAGCACGTTTGCCTTGTCGTAGGGTAATAGGAAGATCATCAATGGAAGGTGTAAGCTCAGGAGATGGAGTGATATGTTCTTCAGAGGCCTCAGGAATATCAGTAGTAGGTAACTCAAGTAACTCAGAATCCATAGTTGCAGAGTTAACTGGAGCTGGTGGGGCAGTATGATTAGGGCGAAAGTGACGTTGATACATGTGTAAAGGAGGAGACACCTGCAAAGCAGGCAGGTTAGGACTAGGATCAGGAAGAACAGGATCATCCAAGGGAATTAACTTCCCTTCTCAAGAGGAAGGAGAGACCTCCCCTTCATAAGGAAAATAGGAAATAGACTAAAAAAAGGTAATATCATCACTTATGAAGATCCGTTGAAACAGAGAACGATAACAACGATAGTCCTTTTGAGTGCGAGGATAATTAAGGAAAATGTATCGTCTAGCATGAAAAAAGAGCTTATCCAAACTAGGATCAAGGCTATGAATAAATGCGACATAACCAATGGTACGAGGATTAAGAGAGAACAAAGAAGTCGAGGATTAAAGAAGGGAAATAAATGATTAATTACCAAGAGTAACAGAGGGAACCTGATTAATAAGGTGACAAACAGTCAAAACAGCATCACCCCATACTGTCTGGGGACATTTGTATTGAATGCTAAGGTGCGAGTTACATCTAACAAATGACGATACTTGCGTTCAGCAACACTATTTTGTTGTGAGGTGTGACACAAGTAGTCTAATGAATAACTACCATTTCAATACAAAATTGATCCATAGCAGATTTAGTGTATTCCAAGGGATTATCAGAGCAAAGAATTTTGATGCCTTTGTCAAATTTGGTAAGAATTTCATTATAGAATTGCAAAACAATAGTAGGCAACTCAAAATGGTTTTTTTTTATTTATTAAAAGTAGCCAAGTCATATGGGAGTAACAAACCAAACCAAACTAAGCCTTTTCCCACTAGGTGTGGTTGGCTATATAGATTTGACGACGCCAATCAAATCTGTTGAGGGCCATGTCCTCCGTTAGATCCATATAGACAATGTCATGTCTAATAATTTCTCTCTAACTTCTTTTAGGTCTCCCTCTCCCTCTCCTGCTCTTGGCATCTCCATGCTTTTACACCTTTTAACGGTGCCTCTCATATGGGAGTAATCATCCACAAAAATAAAAAAGTATCAATATTCATTATAAGTTGAAACTCGTGAAGGACCTACATCAAAAGGTTCAGATTGACGACTACTATGACTGAGAAAAGAACTATGGTGATGCTTCCTAAATTGACAACCTTCACAATCAAGACTCGAAATAGGCTCTAAATTGGGAACTGCCAATCTAAGCCGAGCCAAAAATGGGTGACCCTAGCGAAAACGCCATTAAAAAGCAAAAACAGATGTATTGAAGACGGAATGTGAAATAGAAAAATTAGTAAGGGTCATGTTAATAAAGCCCATTCTACTCACATCTCAAGCCAATTGTCTTCTGCGTCTTGAGATCTAAAAATACCCAAGAAGGAGAAAAGGTTATGGAGCAGTTAAATGATTTAGTGAGCTGAATGACATATAATAAGTTAAAGGAGAACTTGGGAACATAAAGACTCGAGAGTAGGGATAAGGAGGGGGAAGGATGAAGTAGGCCTTTACCGGCAACAGACTGGCGGGACCCGTCAGTTAAGGTGATATGATGTGTAGATGTAGTCAAATCATAAAATAAGGATGAGTTACTTGAGATATGGGCACTAGTTTCAGAGTCAATGACCAATTGTGGAGCAAAAACAGTAAAACAAGCAGTACTACCTGAATGAGCTATAGTGGTAGTTGAACTAGAGGAGCGAGAAATGCAAAGCACTTGTACAATAGCATCTAATTCAGCCACGGAGAATGGACTCTGTGAACCAGGTTCACTCAAGCTAGCAGCAATACTAGTACTAGAATCAGAGCCTGTAGATTCCACAATAGCATGATGGGTTTGCTTGGGGCGACCATAGTTTTCCCAATAGTATGGGTCTATGTGATTGCTACTACTACAATGTTCACATTTCTTTATACCTCGCAAGAGCCTCTACCCCCATTACAAGAACCACCAGGAGAGTTGCAACCACCACGAGAATCGCTTCGTGATATGCCACAAGAATTACCTCGTCTACCACCAACTAGAGTAGTAGAATCCAAACTACCAGACGAGGAAGTTGCTATCCGAGACTGATGACATAAAGAAGAACGTTGCAGCCGAGAGTATGTATTAGCTATAGAAGGAACAGTCTCTCTAGCAAGAAGCTGGTCCCAATAGCTGTGAAGATCATCATCAAGATCAGTAAGAAGTAAAACAATCGTAAGCTCCTCCCATGGTTTTATCATATTCGCCTTTATTTCTGGAAACGGATGAAATTTTAACAAACGATCACCAAGATCTTTTAGAGTGTTATTGTTAATGTATGTTAATGTACATTCATGTACCTAGTGTATCTAGTATTTATGTATCTAGGGGATATGTACCTAGTCAAGGTTCTTTGCACAGTATTTATTGTATGAGTATATTATATGTATATAAATACCAAGGTAGTGACAACCCATTTGGGTGTGTCAAGCTTTTTAGTAAATCCTCTTCAATTTACATGATATTAGAGTGGGTTGTCAACTAGCCTCACCACCGTCTATTCTATGCCTATGTCCATGCAGGCCAACTAAAGGAGACGGTTAGAAGTAGTCTCACATTGGTTCATCAAAAAAGTTTTTCCTTTATATAAGAGATGGATTTTTCTCACCTTAACACCTAGATTTTAAGGTAGAGGCCTTTATTTTTATGTGTTGTCGAGCTGCGGCCAAAGTCGAGTCGCCAGTTGAAGTCAATGATCACCAGTCAAAGTCGATGACGATCACTCTAGTCAAAGATTGAAGTCTAGACGATGATCGTTGTCACCAGTCAATCGCTTGTAAAAGCCCTCCGTTGTCAATCGCTAGTCGCAGACTTCCTTCTTTGTTGTTAGCCTTCGTCAATGTTAGTCTCAATCTACGTCAGTCGCTGTTGACCTTGAGTAAGGTTTATTTGTAACAAGTTTGGAACATATGATATATATGCTCCAACTTGAGCAGGAGTGTTAATGTATGTTAGTGTACATTCATGTACATAGTGTATCTAGTATTTATGTACCTAGGGGATATGTACCTAGTCAGTTCCTTGTACAATATTTATTGTACGAGTATAACGTATGTGTATAAATATCAAAGTAGTGACAACCCATTTGGATGTGTCAAGCCTTTCAGTAAATCCTCTTTTGTTTATAGCTATAATACGCAGAAAGAGGTCAACATTCCGTTTAAAGGAGAAGAGTTGCTCATATGTTTCAAATATCTAAGAAACATTACTTCACTTGGAGAAGTCAGCTAAAGAGTCCCAAATTGCCTTTGAAGTATTACATAATGAAACCGTTTGCAATGCAGGGGCCTCTAAGTTATGCCCTAACCAATTCATGACAATAGCATCTGCAACACGCCATTGCCGATAAGCAGTAGACTGAGAATCTGGGGGCATGTATGTGATAAAGTGTTCCACTTGTCGACCGATGGGAAAAACCTGACCAGTATGGGACCATGTCAAATAATTAGTTCCATTCAATTTCTCATTAGAATTTGATTGAGAAGTTCGTCAGGTGGAACGATAGGTACTAGAACTAGGACTACAGGCAAAGTAGAGATAGTCTTGGAAGGATTAGTAGCCATTTCCAACGGAAAAGAGAACTTGAAGCAATCAAATAAAATATTTCAAAGCCAACAATCAATCAAACAACATAGGTATTAACTTCGTCCGACAGATAGACAATCCACATCGAGAGCAAAGCAGCAATCACAAATTAAGTTAACAAATTATTGCCGAATAGTTGAGTGCTTAGAACAATCGAGAGTGACGACGATGCAAAGTCTTAACCAAGAAATCGACTTGTAAGAAATTAGATAGCTGTCGATGAGAAATCAAGCGATAAACGGAGCGACGATGTGGGAAGTCTTCAGCTGATGATGAACAAATAATCGAGTGATGGTGGATTAGCAATGACCGACAAGAAATCAAGCGATGAAATCAATCGATGAAATCAATTCATGACCGTAGAGCCTCTTGCATCAAGTGACCATCACTAGAGGTCATTGGAGGTGTGACTAGGGCTCATGCACTGGCACACAGTCGCGTAAGATCTACGAGCAGGGCTATCACTGACGTTCTGATTACCAGAAAGGATTTAGTCTCTTGTCGTTGTGATAGCCAAAGGAAGACGAAGATGATGACAACTATCCTCAATGATCGGAGGTACGCCGGTAGTGTGAATATTGACTGGCCCTTTTTTTTTTTTTTTTGAAAAGTTCTGCTCTGATTCCAAGTTGAAGAAGAGAGTAGGAAAAGTCAAAGTGAATAATCAGCCCTGCCTTTCAATCATTGTATTTATAATTAAGGATTATAGCCAAAAAGGAAATTGCAATCAACCTAAAAAGGAGATTACAATCGACAATCAATCCTAATCAGTCATGCTCTAATCGTACTTAATATGCTTTGGAATATTCTAAAATTCTGATAGATCTTAATCAATATGACGTAAAATCAAGGGTTCTTGGTGTGGACCCACTTGCCTATTGACATATTTTAATTGAATTAAATTTAAAACCCCGAAGAAAAAATGCCTAAATAATAATAAGGCTTGGGAAGGGATTAATAAATTACTAAAAAATCTAACTTCTCTCGTAATAATAACTATCTGTATATCTCAAATTTAAAAACAAAGAAATGCCTAATTATTAATTAGGTTTGGGAGAATCCTTTTTTTTTATTTTTAATTTTATAAAATTCCAAATTTAAATTTCAATTGCTCATGTTGCCTATTTAATTGAAAAACCATTTAATAATACTTAATATTTCAGTTAAAGTATTTATAAAGTACAATGTATGACATACAATTAATAATAGTAATTTTCATTTAAGTTATTTTTATAAAACCAGTCAAAAAATTATTTTAATGTAGTTAATAATATTAGTATTTTTAACTTAAGTTAATTTTGTAAAATGGATCCTGAAAAAAAAAAAAAAGGGCTTACTTTGAAATTGACAAACATTTTGAATAAAAATGAGATTGGACTAATTGGGTTGGATTGAGATTTGGTTGTACATAAGTTTTTAGTATTCATTTACAAGTTTGACTTTTAATTGTATGGGTTCACTAAAACTCACACAACTAAAAAAATATAAATATAAGAAAAACAACTCAGTAATTATTTTATGAAACAATGTAACTTTGTTGAATATATTTACAATTAGCAGTAATCTGTGTCTGCGGCACTATAAACAAAATTAGTATTAAGTTCCTTATATAGTTGAAACTTTATACAAAAAAATTCAAATTGAAAAACTATGATAATCCATGGGTTTTAAATTTTTTTTTTCAAAACTTTAGGTCCTTGCAGCTACTACATGTGTTTTGGTCTCCCTCTCCCCCCCAAAATTAATTTTTGATAAGCAATATAAAAGAAAACATAAATTATGTTGTTTGAATTTAGAAGGTTCAATTTCGTAGAAACCATAATTGGGTAAAATTTATGTTCTCCATTTTTGTGGTAAAATTTAAAATGCCCAAGCCGTTTTATAGGATAGATGGTAGTGGGGTCTGCTAAAATAAGAATTGAGTAGAAAGTAAAAAATATAAAACTGATTTCAGCCGTTGAATGAAAAAAAAAAATAATTATTAACCATTGGATCTTATTTTGTGAGAAAGATATTTTCAAAGACCATCTTGTTTTATTATATAAATATATCTAAAAGCTACTTTCAATATAAAATGTTATAAAGTGCACGGGTCCACACTAGTTTTATAGTGCTACACAGTAAGGGAAACAAATGGAAACTACATGCTATATATTTTCTTATATTTTTCATAAGAAGTGTTAGGAGAAGAAATAGTAAACGTAATTGGTGCTTATGTCCCCAGTTGGGCTTAGGAGATGGGTATAAGGAGAAGTTTTGGGACTTGGAAGGAGTGCTACTAGAGATATCTCAAGGAGAGATGGTTTTCATAAGGGGAGATTCAAACGGTCATGTAGGACGTGACGTAGATGGATACACAGGAGTACATGGGGGATATGGATATAGTAATAGAAATGAAGAAAGGAAGAATATTTTAGTGTTTGCAGTAACTTATGATCTGATGGTGACGAACACATTTTTTAAGAAGAGAGATGAACATTTGGTAACTTATAAGAGTGGCTACTTAAGGACACAGATTGACTTCTTTTTAACTAAAAAAAGAGACTGCTTAGCTTGTAAAGATTGTAAGGTTATACCAGGTGAGAGCTTGATTTCTCAACATAGGTTGTTGATCATAGATGTGCAGCTCCAAAGGTGGACTTGAAAAAAAAGGTTGTATAGATGCTCAAGGACTAAATGGTGAAACTTGAAAGGTGATAAGCAATTAGTATTACGGGAAAGAGTACTAGAGGAAGACGTTTGGGGGATAAATGAGAGTGCAAATAATATGTGGGATATGGTAGCAGAGTGTATTAGGAGGGTAGGGAAAGAAGTTTTAGGAGAATCTAAAGGGAGTGCTCTGGCACAGAAAGAGGCATGTTGGTGGAGCGAATCTATCCAAGATAAAATAAGAATTAAAAGAGAATGTTTTAAATCTTGGCAAAATGATCGAAATGAAACGAACTCGGAAAGGTATAAAGAAGTAAAAAGAGAAACCAAAAAGGCAGTTAGTGAGGCCAATGCAAAGGCATATGAGGAGGTATATTGGCAACTCGATACTAAGGAAGGCGAAAGAGAGATATTCAAGCTTGCTAAAGCTAGGGATAGACGGACAAAAGACTTAAACCAAGTTAAGTGCATTAAGGATGAGGATGAAAAGGTGTTAGTAAAGGAAGAGGAGATAAAGGAGCATTGGAAGAGTTACTTCTACAAGTTATTTAATGAAAGCAGTTGTAGTGACATACAATCGGGATCGCTTACCACTTCTAGGGAAGAATTGAATTATGTTCTATAGGAGAATTATTAGGGGAGAAGTAAAAGAAGTACTGAAAATGATGAAAACTGGGAAAGTGGTTGGGCCAGATAGTATACCTATTGAGATTTAGAGGTGCTTGGGGGAGGATGTCATAAGTTGGTTGATAAAACTTTTTAATGTAGTGCTAAAGAGCAAGCATATTCCTGATGCATGGAGGAAAAGTATACTTATACCCATACACAAGAATAAAGGAGATATCCAGAATTGTGCGAACTATCGCGAGATTAAATTAATGAGTCATACGATGAAATTATGGGAGAGAGTTATTGAGAGAAGACTAAGAAGGACAACAAACGTTTCAGAGAATCAGTTTAGTTTTATACTTGAGAGATCAACCATGGAAGCTATCTTTCTCCGGAGGAGGTTAATGGAACAGTATAAAGAAGGTCAAAAGATTTACACATGGTGTTCATTGATTTGGAGAAGGCCTATGACCGGGTTCGTAGGGAGATTCTATAGAGAGTATTGGAAAAGAAAGAAGTGTGTGTCGCATATATTGAGACAATAAATGACATGTATGATAGAGTTGCGACATCTATACGGATGCGATGGAGAGACTGAAAAAAATTTATTATCATGATTGGTCTACACCAAGGCTCAGCGTTAAGCTCGTACTTGTTTGTCCTAGTTATGGATGATATTACAAGATATATTTTGGATGAGGTGCCGTAGTGTATGTTATTTGTAGATGACATTGTTTTAGTAGATAAGACGAGAGAAGGAGTGAATGCTAAATTAGAATTGTGATGGGTAACATTAAAGACAAAAGAGTTTAGACTAAGTCAATGTAAAATGGAATATATGAAATATAAGTTTAGCTAAAGTAGGACAACTGGTGGTATCGAAGTAAGTTTGGGCACGCATAAAATTGCAGAGAAAAAAAAATTTTAGGTACCTTGGATCTATGGTGCAACAGGATGGAGGGATTGATATTAATGTAAGTCATAGAATTCAGGTTGGGTGGATCAAATAGAGGAGTGTTTCGGGAGTCTTATATGATTGGAAAGTCCCCCTTAAGGTGAAAGGAAAGTATTATAAGATAGCGGTAAGATCAGCATTGTTATATGGATCAAAATGTTAGATAGTAAAGTATAATCATGTTCAGAAGATGGCAGTTACGGAGATGAGAATGCTAAGATGGATGTGTGGGATCACAAGGAGAGATATGATTAGGAACGAGGAGATTAGGGGTAAAGTAGGAATAGCACCAATTGAAAATAAAATGAGAGAAATTCGTTTAAGATGGTTTGACCATTATAGAAGGCGTCCAATGGAGGCACTGGTTAAAAGGTGTGGAAGCATGGAGATTGCCAGAAGTAGGATAAGGAGAGGGAGATTTAAGAGAAGGTGGAAAGAAATTATTAACATGACCTTGCCTCCATAGATCTAATGGAGGACATGGCCCTAAACAGATTTAAATGGTGTCATCAAATCCATATAGTCGACCTTACTTAGTGGGAAAAGGCTTGGTTTGGTTTGGTTTCATAACAAGTATTTTGTTTTAAAATGCTAGATGTATGCATTTTTATCTTGGGAATTTTCATCTGACCATGGTCCTTCTATAGAGCTTCTTGCTATATTTTTTTTTTTTTAAAATTTAATCCTTTTGCGAAGTTGATTCTTGGTGGTTGATAGAATCTGAAACAGATTTCGGTTTTTGCAAAGTTCCATGTATAGATGCTATGGCTTGTTTGTTTTTATTCTGTTTTATAGCGTACTTGGGTGCCACTCCTTTTGGTGCTTTTTTATGTATATGTATAATTTTTTACTTATCAGAAAAAGCTCGTGGTACTTTATTCCCTTACAGAGTTGTTGTTTTTATTTCGATATTGCAGGTTGGAAATAGATATTGATTGATTCCTGGTTTCACCGTCAAACATGAAGCCTGGATCAAAGAAGCGCTGGCACTCAATTATGCCTCTTCCTTTGAGAAGCAAATCGATAACCCATGTTTGCATGTTCCCAAAAGTAAAGTCACAAGATTATGATTCAGGGGGTACACCTGTGTATCTCAATGTCTATGACTTGACACCTGTAAATGGTTATTTCTATTGGGCAGGGCTTGGTGTGTTCCACACAGGTGTGGAAGGTCAGCTCACACTTTATTTTGATGCATCTTCCTTGATCAGGAACTTTCATGTTTGAGTGTTTCTTTTGGATCAGAGTACATGTACGTTGAAGATTATTGCACTTGATGTTTGGACATTTGTATTTATTTCACTCAGAATTATGAGCCATTTTTGTCTAAATATCAACATGTAGTATTTAAATGTAAAGAAAATTCCTAGTGCTGCATAGAGGAATATAATCTCGTAAATGATAAGTTCTTCAATCTTCTCATGCAAGTAGTTTTGCAAGACCTTCAATAGTGACTTGATTAAGATGATTTTCGTATAAAAGGTATGATAAGTGAAATTTATGGAAAGCCTACCCATAGTTGAGATTTATTATTATGGTGTTGATTTTGCTCGACCAAGGTGATACATACATAAGAGCTGTAATTTACACACACACACACGAGTACCCCTACTTTTGTCTTCACAAGCTTCTCCAAATTATATGGGTTGCTTTGAATAATTTATTCTAGTGCTCCTGTAATCCTTGAAAGTTGATGCACTTTCATTTACAACACCCGACACATGTTGCCTGAGAGAGCAAATGCCTTTTCCATATCATTGGTTTTGTTCTTGTAAACTCTCTCTCGACCAGATTTTGGGTTTCTCTCTCTTCATTTCATTTTGGGTTGGTGCTTCTTTTTATATGAATGCATCTCTTCTTATGGGTTTGTGGTTATGAGCTTTGTCTCTCCATATTTATCTCCATCTTTGGGTTTGTGCCATATAGAGTTTCCTTTCTTTATATCCTATCCTTTGTGTAAATGCATATACACATTCATTTCATGATAAGATGTTTCTCTCTTAATTTTTTCATATCCTTGTAGGGGGATGCTTTGATTTTCTTGCTACTACACGTAACCATTTTGGGAAAAACAATTCTTGCTTTTACCAAAAGCATGCTTGGTTAAATGTGATTTTATTTTATAGGTATTTAGAGCCTCCCCCGCCATAAAAGGAGGCTCCCGCGACACCCTCCATTGCGGCAAGGTGGCATCACTAGTGGCAACCCTGCACCACCCACCCTTTGTTGCGGCAAGGTGGCATCACCTGTGGCACCCCTGTGGCCACACTCTTGTCATAGGTATCTTCTGCCCAGAATCCCCTCTTCTCGCTGGGGGTATTTAGGGTCAAGGGGTATTCCAGATTACCACTATGGAATCTTCTCCCTTGGAGGACTCTATGGGTGAACACTCAGAGACGTATTCCACCCCAAGGGTTAGGAGTGAGGCTTGGACCCAATTAAAGGGCTCAATAGCATACACTCACTTGTAGGACTATCTAAGGACGAGCAACTTGGTGGCTAAATCTAGGGGATCCGTCGAAGCATCTTCTACTAGCTCAAATAGAGAGGACCACTACTTAACAAAACCAACTCCGTACTTAAATGGCCATGATCCTCGTGCTAGTTGACCATGCAGAAGTATTACCACCATTTGTTCGGTAGTAACTTCACCAATAGACTTGTTAGGCATGCTAAGTCAGAGACATGGCCTTGGGACCACTGTTCTTAATGCGTGTAGGCCAATTCATTTGTCCTCACTCACCCTTGTAAATACCCCACATAGTAAAGCCCTATTCATATAGATATATCCTCTCCATTTTACAAGACCCCCTTCTCAGAGGACCAATTGGTGAAAATTTGCATTGAACGAATGCTGACTCAGTTTAAGGTCCATCTAGTGAGGACTTGTTTGGTAACAATATTGTTTTTCTATTTATGTTTATCTCGTTATATTTTCTGTTTTCGTTTTTTGTTTTCTTTTTCTCCCTAAAATGAAAACTGAAACTACGTTTCAAAATACAATTTTATCTATAATTATTAATTTTTTATATTAATACATTATTTAATTTTACTTTTTTAAAAAGTTAATTAAATTTAATAAAATATATTTCATATTAAGTTAATTTAATTAATTAGATTAATTAAAAAATTAATTAATTTAACTATTTAATTAGGTTAATTAAATATAATTAATTCAACTAATTAATAAAATTAATAAAATGAAATTAATTAAATTAAATTAAATTATTTATTAAAATTGTCACACCCTAAAACTAAGGATGAGACCAACCGTGAACCACATAACTATAGTGCCTTGGCCCATGGCACACGCAAGTCTTTATAAACTCAAAAGTATTAACATTTATAGTAATAACAAAAAATCTCAATAATTGTGTCAAATATAATATTCCAAATAGAATCAGTCAACTAGTCCCTTGCAATAAAACCAAACCAAATCAAACTAAACCAAGCGGGGTGGTTTTATAGATTTGACGACGCCAATCAAATCTGTTTAAGATCATGTTTTCCGTTAGATCCATATAAGTAAAGTCATGTTTAATAGTTTCTTTAATAACTTTTCTTGGGTCTCCCATTCCTACTCCTACTCATGGTACTCTCTATGCTTTCATACCTTTTAACCGGTGCATCCGTTGGACGTCTTCTAATAAGGTCAAATCATCTTAATCGATTTTTTTCTCAATTTATTTTCAATCGGTGTTATTTCTACTTTGCCCTTAATCTCTTTGTTTTTAATCATATCTCTTCTTGTGATTCTGCACATCCATTTAGCATTTTTATCTCCGTAACTGCCATCTTATGAACATGATTATGCTTTACTGCCCAACACTCTGATCCATCTAACAACGCTGCTCTTACCGCCACCTTATAATACATTTTTTTTACCTTGAGGGAGATTTTCCGATCACACAAGACCCCCGAAGCATTCCTCCATTTGGTCCACCTGGCCTAAATTCTGTGACTTACATTAGTATTAATCCTTCTATCCTGTTGTACCATAGATCGAAGGTACCTAAAGTTTTCTTTCTTTACAATATTTTGTGTGTCCAATCTACCATAGATCCAAGGTACCTAAAGTTTTCTTTCTCTACGATCTTGTGTGCCCAAACTTATTTCTATTCTACCAGTTAATTTACTTTGACTAAACTTGCATTTCATATATTTCATTTTGCATTGACTTAGCCTAAATTTTTGTCTCTAATTTCTGCCACAATTCTACCTTAGTATTCACTCCTTCTCTCATCTTATCTACTAAAACAATGTCATTTGAAAATAGCATACACTACGGCACATTATCCTGAATATGTCTTGTTATCTTATCCATAACTAGGGTAAATAAGTACGGCTTAATGCTGAGCTTTGGTGTAGACAAATCGTGATTGAAAGTTCTTTGGTCTCTCCGTCAGTCGTCCGTATAGATGTCACGGCTGTCTCATAAATGTCATTTGTAGCCTTAATATATGCGACACACACTCCTTTATTTTCCAATACTCTCTATAGAATCTTCTTAGGAACCTGGTTATAGGTCGTCTTCAAATCAATGAACACCAAAATAAATCTTTTTGACCTTCTCTATACTGTTCTGTTAACCTTCTCAGGAGAAAGGTAACCTCTATAGTTGATCTCCCAGGCATGAAACCAAATTGATTCCCTGAAACTTTTGTTGTCCTTCTTAGTCTTCTCTCAATAATTCTCTCCTATAATTTCATCGTATGGCTCGGTCTCAACTAGTCCCTTGCAATGTAGTCCCAAAATTTATACAACCCAATAATACCTAAGTTCTTAAACCTAAAGCAAACAATTACATATTTTATAGGAGATCATAGACTCATGATGTCAGAGTCCTAATACAATCCGAAATTCTTGACTATAATCCTTTTATCTCACCTAAACAATAATAAAAATGAAGGGTGAGCTAAAAGACCAAGAATGGATTGCTAAGACAAAAAATAAAAAAATAAAAAAATAATAATAATAAATTTGAAAATAATAAATTTCAAATAAATAATTTAACCAAGAAAAACTCCAAGTAAATAATGTCCATGCATAATAATAGTAATTTCAAAACCTGCACATCGGAGTGCAAAAATCTATGATCAAACACACCAATCACAACAATGATGGTAAATATTAATCTGCGGATTATCATTTGGGAATTAAATATAATATGTGCCAATATAATTTCTCATGAACAGTAACCATTGGATCTAACATTGTACTTAGAGTCACCTAGTTTGGCTTCTGGGTTATTCTTTAAGCCGATCTGATTGAGGTCACCAAGGTTTTCACGGACTTATTCCTACAATCGTTGAGAACTAGGGTTACATGGGTCTTTTCCCTAGTTGCTAGAGTCACACCACTTAAGGTACCTGTTCAATGAACTTTTATTTCAATTCCAATGACCATAAGATAATTGTTCATCATAATCTCATAAAATCAAATTGAACAAGGTGTTCAAATAATTTTTCTTATTCTCAACAGTATAAAATATGAAATTTCTTATCCAACATAAATATATTTCACAAATACTAGTTCACGAAATCCAACCTTTAAAACATTTATAGATGGACGAGTTTATAAATCTTTAATACTAGCAAGGCAATCACTCACTTGAAGTCCAAAGATGTACATGTAAAATAACCAGGATAATCTATCACAATCCTGAATACACGAATATAAACATTTATTATTTAAAAGTCTATCATAAAATAAAAATAAAATTTATTGACTCTGAACTCTCTCCTTTAAAAATAATTATTAAATCTTTCATTGAATAAATTTAGTAAACACATATAAAACCTTCTACAGCAATCCCCTTTCTTTAACTCAACGCTTCATCATATATGTATATATATACATACATATATGATTGACTTCGCAGACAAATGTTCCCTTCCAACTTCACGTTTCTCCAAATTAGTTAGTTACTTCATATATATATATATGGGTGTATACGCCTGTAGTGATGCGCTGTAGTAGCCACCTTTTTTTTTTTTTTGAAAACTAGACCTATTATATACACGCACATACATGTATACACACCAACCAAACCAGACTAAGCCTTTTCTCACTATGTGGGGTCGGTTATATGGATTTGACGACGCTAATCAAATCTGTTGAGGGCTATGTCCTCCATTAGATTCATAGAGACAAGGTCATGTCTAATAGTTTCTTTCCAACTTCTCTTAGGTCTCTCTCTCCCTCTTCTGCTCCTAGCAATCTTCATACTTTCACACATTTTAACCGGTGCCTCCATTGGACGTCTTCTATCATGGCTGAACCATCTTAAACTATGTATACATACTAATCTCCAATTTTTTTCATCAGTAATCTAGAGAGGGAAGTAATAACTGTTAACTTTTGGGATTCTTCTTCACTCTTCGCCAACACATGCAGTCTTCATCTTTCTCTCCTCCTCTCTCTCACTTCTAATGCATAAGATATTAAAACCCTAATTAACACAGCATTATTTATATATGTAACTACTCTAATGAAGCGCCATCATGCCCACTAAAATTATGGACCTCCAGTCACATTTCAACAATGAAAATCTCTTTAAAACATCCAATGGTCCATACTTACCCAAAAATAAATAAATTATAATCTAAATATTGCTTAAATAAGCCCAACTAATTTTCTAAAAATTTAACACAAAAAAATAAATAATTAAATTTAAATAAATACATTATTTTTGGGTTATAACAAAAATCATTTAATTTGATAAATATAAAATATATTGAATTATAATTTAATCATGTTATTTATTAAAAATGAAATAAAATATAATTATTATATCATTTTAATTCAATAAATATAGAATATATTAATTATAATTTAATTATTTAATTTATTAAAAAATAAATTAATAAAATATAATTATTATATTAAGTTATATAATTAAATTAAATTAATTATATTATTAAACGTAATTTTAGTTTAATGAAATATTAATTTAATTATGTTATTTTTTTAAAATAATTTTTTTTAATAAAATATTTGAATAAAATAATTCATTTTAATATGATGCACCAAAAATAGACAAAGTGTGTTAAAATTAACAATGTTCGTAAAAAAAAAAAAAAAAAAAGGATAGAGTGAAAATACTTTTTTTCTTGTTTACTTTTTTCTAGTTTACTTTTTTATTTTTTTGAAAACAAAAAATAAAAATAGGTTTAATTAACAAGTTATTGTTGCCAATTTCCAAAAATCTGTCAACATAAGTAGAAAAACAGTAAACATAACCGTTACCAAATGGGCCCTAAATCATCAGCTTGCTAATTTCTTGAGTCTTTACATTGTTGCCTGTAATTTGAGTGAAATGGTGGAGGGGGCATCACGAATAACGAGCCTCTTCACCCTTGTAGCTCCCCAATTTGGTTATAAAGCTTGGCACAGTCCATCTTGGCATGGGCAAAATGCTTGCACGGCAGAAGCATTAACCACGTGACAATTTTTTTTGTGAGGAATAGAGACCCAAAGAGATAGTGCATGGTTGAAGGACCACCACCTTTCCACCTTACGTTTCCAACGTGGGTTTGAAAGCGCTATTTGAACATAGTACTATGAGACACCACTGGAACCAAAAACAGCTTTGACGCTACAGGACGAAGAAAAGCCAATCTTCTGCATCTACCATAGTACTATGAGACACCCAACTAGAGATTGTTGGGCTTTTAGGTTCTTGTTTCATAATATGGTAAAAGACAAAGGATTGGAGATCGCACCTAGATACTTCTTGAAGACCCCTCCCACGCTATAAAGGTAGAAGTTGTAATGCTTTGATGACTTCCCATCATGACGAGCGAGAGGAGATTTAGAAATGTGAAATCACCACCCTAACACCAGAAGATTGCTTGAACTTCGAAGAACAAAAAATTGGAATGCTTATCAACTCCAAGTTGAAGCATTTCTTTGGTTAATTTATGTTCTCCCCTACTAAGTGATTCCAAGCAGCAAAGGCCCTTTTCAAGGTGGTCGAGGATAATTAAGAAGAACGTATGGGAGTGATGGGCTGTGTGCGATGGGCCTTTTCCGACAATGACTTAGCCATTAAATTTAATGAGGCTGATCACCAATGTCATTACCCTCATAGTTGGCCTTATATGTTCCCGTAGCAATCAATGGTGTAGAATTTACCAAATGATTTATGGATGGTGGGGCATCTATCAATATCATGCTGCTACTTAGAGGATTTCAAGTTGTGAATATTCTCAGCAATTATGACAATTCTTCTTCTTGTTGGCCTTAATGATAACCTCCACAGTTACAGGGATCACCTTTTGGTAGGAGAGACCATACCTTCCATGGCCAATGCTTACTCTCGTCTTCAGCTTTCTTTCTTGGGCCATCATTCTCAACCAGTCTCCTCGACTAATGGGTTTGACTCTGCTGCTCTTGTTAGTGATTTTGGTGGCCGTGGTTCTCCTGGTGGATCTTCTCGTTCTCATGGTGGTTCTCTTGGCTTTGGACAGGCACCAAAAAGTACGATCATTGTGGGGGCACTAATCACATCAAACCATATTGCTAGAAGAAGTATGGTCGTCCTGAGCGAGCTCATCATGTCACTACGGAGGCCATTGGCACTGATTCTTCTACGCAGAGCACTTCTGGTTTGAGTAATCCTGCTACATTTGGCACTGCTTCTCCAAGTCCCTTCACTCCTGCTGAGTTGGAGGCCATTGTACAGGTTCTTGACAATTCTCGCTCTTCTACTACTACTTTAGCACAGTCAGGTAGTATTGTTTGCTTTATTGCTCTGTCTTCCTCTTAATGGATTATTGACTCTAGTGTCAATACACACATTTTGGGTAATCCTTTGTTATTTTTTAACTTAGCTTCTACCATTCACAATATTAACTTAGCTGAAGGGTTCTCCTAGCTTGTGGCTGGTAAATGATACGTTCATCCTTTTTCCTCTTTAACCTTACCCTCTAGTCTTTTTGTACTTAACTTTCTATTTAATTTGTTATCTGTTAGTCAATTAACTAAGTCTTGAAATTTTCTATAATCGTTTCTCGTTCTTCTTGTGTTTTTTAGGATCTCAGGGCATAGAAGATGATTGGTTCTGGATGTGAACCGGTTGGCCTATATTATCTTGATCATACTAGCTTTGCTTCTTCTCATTCAACCTTCAGTGCATCCGTGCCTCCTTTACAGTGGTATTGTTGTTTAGGCCATCTGTCATTAGCTCGTCTCAAGGTTGTTGTTCCTAGTTTAGAGTCTATTTCGAGTCTTGAATGTGAGGCTTGTCAACTTGGTATGCACGACTGTAGTTCGTTTTCGAGTCATAAAAGTAGTCGTGAGTTTCAACCTTTTGATGTATTCTATAAGGACAGTTGGGGTCCTTCAAGAGTTGATTCTGTTAATGGATTTTAGTATTTTGTTATTTTTGTTGATAACTATTCTCATATCACTTGGTTGTTTTTGATGAAAAATTGTTCTGAGTTACCTACTATTATTTTAAAATTTTATAGTGAGATTCTATCCTAATTTGACAAAAAAATTAAAATCATCTGCTTTGATAGTGCTCTTGAGTACGCTCAGTCTGTCATGACCTGATTTTGTGTTGAGCGAGGCATTCTTTATCAAACTTTATGTGTTCATACCTCTCAACAAAGTGGTATTATTGAACGCAAACACCTTCATTTAGTAGAAGTCGCCCCTACTCTTCGTTTCCACATCAATATTCCAAAATAATATTGGGGGGATGCTGTCCTCACTACTTGCTATCTTATTAATTGGGTTCCTTCGCCCCTTCTTGGTAGTCGGTCTTCTTTTTCTCTTTTGTATCCTTCTGCTACTCCTTTTTCTCTCCTATTTTGAACCTTTGGATGCATTGCTTTTGTTCATGATTTGGACCCTAGTTTAGACAAACTCTTTCATGTTCATTGTTGTGTCTTGCTCAGTTATTTTCGCACTCAGAAAGGTTATCGTTGTTATCATCCTCCTCGTAAATACTTTGTTAGTGCTGACATTATCTTCTTTGAGTCTACCTACTACTTTTCTCGTGAGGGGGAGTCTTTTCTTCTCTCTTGAGAGGGGGAGTTGTCTCACACTACACAGGTTTCCTTTGCTGACCTGCCACTACCCATTGTTTCAAATGTGCCACCACCTTTACAGGTATATCAACGTCGTACTCGTCTTAGACTGGTTACTTTTGTCCCTATGGATCCTGAGCCTACTACTGTTTCTATGGATCCCAAGCCTACTTTTGTTCCCGTGGATCTTGAGCCTCTTAAGACACTTGTTGAGATCGAGTCTCTTGAAATTGATAATCTTCCCATTACTATTAGGAAAGGTGAACGTGTGTACACATCTTATTACTAAGTTTGTTTCTCCTCCTGCATCTTATAAGCAGGCATTATTATCACCTGACTGGAAGAAAGCAATGGATGGGGAGATGCAGGCATTACAACATAATCATAGATGAGAGCTTACCGCTCTTCCACCTGGCAAGAAGACAGCAGGATGCCAGTGGGTGTACATAATAAAATATCTGCCAGATGGATCTATTGAGAGATTTAAGGTTCGGTTGGTACATAAAGGATACACCCAGAGCTACGGTGTTGATTATCTAGAGACCTTCTCACCAATTTCTTATCTTAATTCAGTTTGTATTCATCTAGCGGTTGCAGTAAGTCATGGCCTTTATTCCAGTTAGATGTTAAAAACATTTTGTTGCATGGTAAACTTCAAGAGGAGGTTTATATGGATCTGCCCCCTGTGTATGTTACTACAGGTAGTGAACATTTGATTTGTTGCTTACACAAAGTTTTGTATAGATTTAAGCAATCTCCACGAGCATTATTTAATCACTTTTGCTCTGCTCTTCTTAGCCTTGGCTTTTAATGGTCCACATCTGATCACTTAGTATATGTTTGTCAGACATCTTCTGGTATTATTGTTTTGGTTGTGTATGTGGATGATATCATCATCTCAGGTGATGACGCTGAGGGTATTTCTACACTGAAGAGTTTTTTGGGGAAGGAGTTTAAGACAGGATCTTGGAGCATTATGTTATTTCTTAGGGATTGACATTGCTCATTCCTCACAGGGTATCTCATTATCTCAAAGGAAGTATACATTGGATTTACTCTCTGAGACTGGTCTTTTGGGATCTCGTCTTGTTGATACTCCTATGGCTATTTCTGTTCATTTAGATTCTAAGAGTGGTGAACCTTTCTCTGGCGTTGGCAGATATCATCGACTTACATGTAAGCTAATTTATCTTAGCATGACAAGACCTAACATTACATATGCTATTCGATTAGTTAGTTAGTTCATACATGCTCCTTGTTAGCTTCACTTTGATGTTGTGTGTTGCATTTTGAGGTATTTGGAGTATTTACCTAATCAAGGTTTCCTCTATCGTCCTTCCATAACTATAGACGTGATTGGATATAGTGATGCAGATTGAGCTGGTAGTTGTTCAAATCGAAGGTCTATTTCTGGATATTGTATCTTTGTTGGCGGCAATCTTGTTGTTTGGGGTTGTAAGAAACATTATGTTGTAGCTCGGCCTAGTGCAGAGGTTAAGTATCGTGTCATAGCTTATATTGCATCTAAGATGTTCTAGGTTCGTTCTCTTCTTCAGGACTTTAGTTTTTCAATTCCAGCTCCAATGTTTATGTTCTATGACAATCAGACTAGAATATTCATTACTGATAATCCTGCATTCCATGAATGAACTAAGCACATTGAAGTTGACTGCCACTTCATTCGGGATCTCTTGCTTAAAAGTAATATCGCCACTCCATATATGCTTTGATTCTTAGTTGGGGGATATTCTCATAAAACCATTGGCTCGATCTTCGTTTCGAAAGTTGTCTACCAAATTAGGTATGTTTGACCTCTATGGAATCTTTGGAATATTCTAGCGTAGTTGCGAGGATTTAAAGGATTTGATTTATGAGTTGTGATTATATTTTCTAAATTGATGTATATCCTAATCTGGGATTTATATCCTAATTTGGTTGTAATTTATTACTATAAATATAATACGAGGGAGATGAGAAATTAACTCATTCTCCTAATTCACTCTTATTCTTTCTTAACTAAGTTATTATAATTTGAAGTCCAGTTCTCTTAAAAAGTTCTTCCAAGTATAAACTTGTGAATGATATTAACAATGTCTTGATTTATTTCTGTATCGGTAGTATCACTAAACAATTTATAGCCTATTTGCTATGGAATATCAATTAACGAGCCATTGAAAGTTTACTGTATGTGTTTTTATGTTTATATAAAACCATTCTTCACTACATGGAACTAAAGTTTTTCTGATTGCCTTATATGTTTGCTACAGTTTATGGTGTAGAATATGCATTTGGAGCCCACGACTATCCAACCAGTGGTCTCTTTGAGGTTGACCCTCAGCAATGCCATGGCTTCAAGTTTAGAAAGTCAATATTCATGGGAACAACATTCTTGAACCCTTTCCAGGTTAGAGAATTCATGGAGCATCAATCATCAAAATACCACGGTGATACGTATAACTTGGTTATGAAG
>QLOD02000029.1:19405859-19441127 GCA_003260245.2 Sideroxylon spinosum | reverse complement strand
AACGAGTCACAAATCAAGCTCGATTCGAGCTCATTTTAGTCACGAACCGATCTCGAACTGAGCTTTTTTCGAATAGCTCCATTCTACCCATTTTTTTAACAATCAAACTTTCTATTTTTTAATTTAACATTCAAACTCTTTATTTTTTGAACTCTATTATTTTGTTAATGTGATGGAAGCGTATTTTAGTTATGGCTTTGGTTGCCAAGTATTGTATTAATATATTTAGACTATGTACTATTGAAGACTTACCATTGGCTTAAAATTTATTCTTATTAATTGAAATACATCTTTATTCACCTTTATCTCAGCTTTGGGAAACCAAAGCGTGATAGTTTGGTATCAGAGTATTAGGTTCCATATTTACTAAGGTTTCTGAGAATTTGGGCTTTGTTCGTTTCCACCGACTAATTGTCATTTGTGAATCAATCAACAGTATCGTTATCGGTAGAGGATATGTGAGGGCAAGATGTACAAATATTATTCCTTATAACATCGAGGAGAATTGTGATACAACTCCATTCTGTACATTCTAGCCTTTATTCAGTTTATGCAGCAAATGGCGGTAGCCATGACTTAGTTTATATGGAATCATTGAACACCAACGATATTGGCTGCATCTATTGTATGCATCGCACCCACAACATCTATAGTTAGGAGACTAAATGATGAGATGAAGAATTTTCTTTGCTATGATCTGCTAATAGTTAGTAGAGAGGAAGATATTATCGTCCAGCACTAGATCAAATAGGTTACTAGAATTTTGGAGGCAAAGGAAGTAACTGACGTTGCAACAGAATTAAGATTGACCACATTTTGACTGAAGGGAACAACGTTGGACTGGTGGGATTTTATTAAGGGGGGAGAGAATGTTGCAGCAATGACTTGGGACAGATTCAAGTAGCTTTTTCTGGAGCATTATTCTCCTCAATCTAGTCAGGATGCTAAGAGCAGGAAATGTTTAAACTATAAGCAGCGAGGGATGCCAGTCTAGGAATATGAGGTCGCATTATTTAGCTAACAGGGATGCCAGTCTAGAAGCATGAGGTCACATTTTTAAGCTTGAACTAGTATGCTAGCAACTTGACTTTGATTGATAAAGAGAAAGCCGATCAATTCATGTCGGGTTTGAGGGCAGATACTCGTTGCAAGATTGTCAAAATGATGTTCACTACCTACTCCTTGGTGGTTAAGGCAACATTAGCTATAAAAGCAGAAATGATGGACATTGCGTACATTCATGGAATCTCCAGCAAAGGTAGTGGATCACAACAAAAAAGAGATATGACATTTTGGCCCCTTCTCATCTCGACAGTAGGGTAGGTATAGGTAGAAACACCGTAAGGATAATGATCAACAATATACCTAGAAATTTTCAAGGACAGTATCAGCGACTGCCTCGGCAATAAATTCAGCAACCTGGGCCACAAGGACAACTTCTTGGACCACAAGTGTGTTATAGTTGTCAACAGCAAAGGCACATACAAGAAGCATTTTCATTGATGACAGGAGGTGGACCACCACCTTCCTTATCATTTCTAGCCTCAGCCTACAAATTATGGTTAGCAACAGGGATTTAGACCACAAGGACCATTTTGAGGATATCAGACACCAATACAACAATAACAAAATGTATCATATCAAGGGCATAGGCAACTGAGGGCTTATGGAGGTAGAGGTCGTGGAAACAATGGGACTTAGGGATGAGTATATACGCTCTATGATGTGTGAAGGAGCCCAAATTGGTAGGAGTTGATGATGCAGCTGTTATTCAGGGTAGATTTCTTCTTTTCAATACTTGGGTAGTTGTATTATTTGATACGGGTGCTTCTCATTCTTTTTACGTCATGCAATTATACGAATGATTTGAATTGGAGATAGAGAAGATGGAAGTTTCTTTAATCATTTCTTCGCCCTTGGGGTATGATGTTGCCATTGATAGAGTTCCCTATGTGATTTAATCTGGAAATGCTTTCTTTGAGTGTGACGTTATTCTCCGGGGTATGACTACTTTTTTGTCATTCTTAGGATGGATTGGTTATCCTCTCATCATGCCACAATTGTTATCCTCTCATCATGCCACAATTGTTAGTGGAAGAGTTTATTCTTGCCAAATGGTACTTGTTTTTATATTTAGAGAGATCTTGAGGAAACTCTGCCCATTTCTTTTCTGGCTTCAAGCGTTGCAGTTTCTAGCTTGACTTTATTCAAGGTGAATTCTTCAGCTAATCTACCTCAGGTTGTTTGTGATTACTCGGCAATCTTTTTAGACGAGTTACTAGGTTTTTCTAAGAATGTCAATGGAACAGGTAAAAGTGGGTAACTATCCGACAAAACCTTTTGGTAAATACCTTAATAGGATTGGAACAAGTTTGGAATTAAAATTAATACCATGTGATTTTTGAACAAGTTTGGGATTTGCTTGTAGGGTATCTGATATCCGGTATTCATTTTTACTTTTAGGATACCGGATACCCATTTAATACAATATGCCCATTTAAACAATTATAATTTTGTTCTTAAAATGCACATGGTTAAACTCTTGGCCTATGGATTATTGTTAGGTAGTTCACATTTTGTAGTGATAGTTAAGGTGGCATTTGGTTTCCATTTTTATTTTTTGTTTTTTTATTTTTTTTTCTCCGTTTTGAGATTCATGTTTTAAAAAACTAAAAATGCATTTGGTTTGACATTTCCTGTTTTCTGTGCTTTAGGATTCTTCTTATTTTGGGTAAAAAAGACTCAAATGGCTTTTAACCATTTTGCATTTTATTTGTAAACTCATTTTCTATTTTCAAAAAAGGTTTTGAAACACTAGTGACCATATCCATTTTGAATTATTTTCCTTATTTTCAAAAATGTAAAATGAAAAATAGGCCCAGTACAGGTATACCAAATAGACCCTTAATGATTAGTTTTGTAAAATCATTTAAATATATAAGTAGTGGTTGAACTTATATATACTATGTTTTTTTGTAGCTTATTTGAATGAAATTTTTTATTTTATTTTATTTTTTTAAACTTTCTTGACATGAAGAACAATAAAGATCTTGATAGGAGAAAGTCAACATATTTAGTTACAAATATATATTTTGGGAGTTATAGAGTACACATCAATTGTTTCAAAAAATTCAATTTCTAAATGTGTATTTAGTGAGTCTTTTTAAAGGGATATTTAAGAGTTGGGCGGGATGAATAGGTTTAGGATTCTAACTAATGAAATAAATGGATTTGGAATGGTACTAGTTAGAAACAAATAAATGAGTTTGGTAATGGTAATGGCTAATTAGGAAGGTATTTGACCCTTTTACATCCCTAGGTCTGCCGCCTAAACAAGATTATAGATTTTTGCCTTGACCTTCAACCACGAATTTTGCCTAGTTCTGTCCCACCCTATTGCATGAGACCAACTGAATTAAAAGAATTAAAAGCATAGCTTCAAGAGTTGTTAGATAAAGCTTTATTCGACCCATCACTTCTCTGTGGTGAGCTTTAGTAGTGTTTGCAAAGAAGAAACATAAGCCTTCTAGCTTTGCATCGATTATTGCTAGTTGAACATCACCACCATCAAGAACAAATATCCTATACCTCGCATCGACAATTTATTTGATCAGATAAAATGTTCTCAGTTTTCTTTTTTTTTCCAAGATTGATCTTTGTTTTGAGTATCATCAACTCCATATCTGGGAGAAGGGATTCCTAAAATTGCCTTTTGTACCAGGTATGATCATAATGAGTTCATAGTTATGCCGTTCAAACTCACTAATATACTAGTAGTTTTTATGGATTTGATGAATCGTAGCTTCCATCCATATCTTAATTCGTTTGTTGTAATCTTTATTGATGACATTCTTATCAACTCTTGAGACACCGACGAACATGAGCAACACCTCCATATTGTTTTGCAGACTCTACGAAACCATTAATTTTACAAAGGCAAGTAAGTGTGAGTTCTGGTTAACAAGCGTTGCTTTCCTTGAGCATGTGGTTTCAACAGTAGGAATCTCAGTGGATCCTTCAAAAGTTGAAGCAATTTTGGTAGGGGACTATCATCGGTTTATCAAATATTTTTTCCCGTCTTGTAGCATCGATAACATGAGTTCTGGAGTTGAAGGCTTGATTGACACAGGCACCGATCCTTGTTGTTCCTAAAAACGGTGTTGGGTATACAATCTATTGCGATGCATAAAAAAAAAAAGGCATGGGATGTGTTTTGTAGTCAAGACATATGATTGCCTATGGTTCAAGATCGTTGAAGCCACGCAAGAGGAACTATCCTATCCACGATTTGGAACTTGCTGTCATTTTCTTTGCATTGAAGTTATGGAAACACTATCTCCTTGTTGAGCAGTTTGAGATTTTCTCTAACCATGTGTCTCAAGCACTTATTTACCCGACATCATCTGAAATTTGTGATAAAGACGATGGATGGAGTGTTTGGGCGATTTTGATTTCACTCCATATCATCTTGAGAAAGTGAATACATTAGCTAATGCACTCAACAGGAAGTCACATTCAAACTTGGCCAGCTTGGCAATTCAGGAATGGAAGATGTTGGAATCAGTGAGAGTTTGAAATCAAATTTGACAAGGTGCTACCACTGGAGTAATCAGTTCCTCATTGCAATTCTAACACTACTATCCAAGGTACTTGAGCATAGCAGCAAGGTGAGGAATGCAAGGGAATTTCAACACTTATCATTATAAGGGAGGTCTTAGAACGTTTGGATGCTTCGTCCCAACCATAGGTTGCAATTTCATTGTAGATTGTTCGTTCCACACCGTGGTGATCTTTGGCTAGCGATGGTACACAAGTCTCATTACTCAGGTTTACTATCCATCTTGGGAGCACGAAGGTATACCATAAGTTGGCTTGACATTATTAGTGAAAGGGGATGAAGAAGAACGACACTCAATATATGGCCAAGTGTCTTGCTTGCCAATAGATTAAAGTAGAACACCACAAGCCAGCAGGGTTACTCTAGCTATCACCTGTTTCTAAATGGAAATATGATCATATCAATATGGACTAGAGTGAGATTGCTGAAGACATTAAAGCAAAATTATATTTAGGTTATCAGCGACGGTTGATAGAATCAACCAACTGCTTGCCAGTTTGTACCATTGATACACTTCAGACTTGTAGTGAGTTGTACATTTGAGAGATCATTTAATTACACGGGACACTAGTTGCTATCATATTGGACCGAGATCCATTGTTTATAGCCTAATTTTGACATAGCTTGTAGGAGGCTTCGGGCACTAAGTTGATGTTCAGCACATCATTCCACCCTCAAACTGATGGAAAATCAGAATGCTTGATTCTGACATTAGAAGATATTCTCTGAGCTTGTTTCAGACGTTAAAAGATATGCTTTGAGCGTGTGTTTTGGACATAACGGGAAGTTAGGAGGATAACTTGCCATTGATCGAGTTCATATACAATAAAGTTACCAGGTGTGTAGTGGGATGGCAACTTACGATGCTTTGTATAGAAGGCCATTTTGTTTTTCTTTATGCTGGGCCAAGGTTAGTGAGTTAGCACTAGTTCAACAGACCGTAGAAAAGGTTGCAATTATTTGACAGTGCTCGCTTATAGTAGACAGTAGAGTTATATATGCAGACAAGATACAGGAGGCCATTAGCGTTTTAGGTTGGAGACCACACATTCCTTCGTGTTTCGCCTCACCAAGGTATAGTATGTTTAGGAAAGAAAGGAAGTTAGCTCCATGGTTTATCAGGCTGTTTGAGATCCTTGAGATATTGATCGGGTAGCCTACTAATTGGCTTTATCACCACAATTGTCTCGCTTGCATGATTTTTTTCATGATTCCATGCATAAGAAATATGAAGCTGATCCTTCACACATCTTGGATTGATTTGGGCTTGATGTACATGAAGATGTGGCTTTTGAGTAGCAGCTAGTTAAGATTGAAGATCAGCGAGACCAAGTTTTGCGAGGCTGCACTATTTTTTTAGTTCGCATATTGCGAAGGCACGATGCCATATGGGATTCCTGGGGAGCGTGAGTCGGTTATGGGAGCACGATACCTGATATCATTTCCTACTTAATCTTTTTGTGTGAATTTCAATGATGAAATTCATTTTTAGGGGGAGAGGTTGTAAGCCTCAGAAAATTTCTTTTATTAACTAATGACTTTCTTGATTTTTCTTATCTTAAATTTTATTTATGCAAAGCTCTTTAAATTTTTATTTGACATGATTAATTTAGTTTGTGCAATTATCTATATAGTTAGATGTTGATATTTTTTTGTTAGGGAGTTAGATTTTACCTAATAGATTTCAATCCATTTTTGTAAATAATCTGATTATCCTTTTCTTCCTAAATTTAAAATCCAATTACCCAATTATGCACAACCATTTTTTCTAAACCATTTACCCAATTTCGGACCCAATTACATGAACTCACTTTCGGTGACCTACCCGGTTACCCTATTGGACACTTTCTTCTTCCCCACACCCTGGCCCCTACAAGCCTAGTCTTTAGGTGTGGTAGATGGGTGACGATGGAAGGAACCCAGGTGACCCTTGGGAGTGGCAAAAGGTTTGTAATGATCCGAATTTTTATATTTGTTTTAACATCGTATTTTCGGAGTTATGTGTTATTTGCGGGTTTTGAGTATGAATTGTTAGTTTATGAGGGTAGGGGTCGTGTGAGATTTTGCCTGTGTTTGGTGTGCATAGTGTCTTGTTTCCCTGATTTTCTATTGTTTTATATATACATTAGTCGTATGTTTATGTTGAGTGCTGTGTGTTGTGTGTGTGTGTGTGTGTGAATGAAGCTTCTTGGTAAAGCTTCCCTTCTCCTCATGACCTCCTCACGTATCTTCATCCCATCTCACCAATCCACTTCATTCTTCTTCCTTTCGTCTCTTGTTTTCTTATTTGCTAAGTGTTGTTGTTGTAGTGTGTGTGAGCTGGGAGGTGAGGATTACAGAGATAGAATGAGCTGGGTAATGGTGTGTTTGTTGGTGGTGTCGTGTGTTGCTGTGGTGCGGTGGTGAAGCTCAGCTCTTCGTTGATGCTACTGTGCTGCTGCTGCTGCTGCTTCTTCTTCTTCTTCTTCTTCTTCAACTATTTCAGCTTCCTCATTGGTAGAGGTAAGGTGTGTGTTCTTGTGATGTATATATGTTAGGTAAAAATATATGTATATAATTATATACTTGATGTTTGTTTTGTCTGAAGCTAAAGAAATTACAGTGATGTTATATATATGATATACACGTTTGTGTGTGACAGGACAAAGTTAGGATTTCATTGTAACGGGGCTAAAAAATTTAGTATATTTGACAATTGTACTATTATAAAGCGTACTTTCAAGAAGACAAACAACTAAAAAAGAAAAGGTGAAAAAAAAAATGTTAACCTTTCATGCAAGATTTTTTTTCACCAAAATCGCAAAATTTCTTCTTGTGCTATGGTTGCCAAAGCGGAATAAAACCAAAAGAATTTTTCTGGTGCTATGATTGCTGAAGAGAAATGTTTTGTAGAGAGTTGAAGGGAGAATAATGAAGCAGAAAAAGTGAAAATGATGAAGAAAGTGTGAAAAAATAATGACTCATAGTATGGGAAAAAGAAATCTCAGGGTAGAGAGGGAAATATATATATTTTTAAATTTGTATTAAAAAGATAAAAATTAATTTCGTGTTTCAGTAATTTTTAACGTGAACTTGAGACTTTTCATTTACCAAAAGTCCATTATGTAGAGGTTTTATTTACGAAGGAGGGCCACTATTACTGTAGTAATTTTTTTTTTATTAAATATGGCAAATATCTAAGTTAAGTAAAATATCATAAATGTGGGGCACGGCTACCCCTAAAACCTGCCACCTTTGTCTCTCTGTGTGTGTAAGAATATTACTGGATGTTGATTAAAATGTTAAAAGAATATGATATCAATGTTTAGATGGTGTTTAATTGCTATTCTACAAATGAATTGCATTAAAATTTTGATTTTATAATAATTTTGGGATGAAAACTCATTTTTAAATTGAAGAACTAGATTGTAAAATTTGAAATTTAGGAGGTATCTAGACAGCATTTAGGAGTTGGAATGCCGACATTTATTTGGACGACTTTCCTTGCTTTGTTATTTTTTCTAGTTTAGTACTCTTCGGCTCCTTTTTGGGGGGTATTTTGGGGCGAAATATGACTTGCAATTGGAAAATGGTATTTCAAAAAAAAAAAAAGAGGAAAAAATTGATTTGGAAAAATTTAATATAATAATAAGTTATTAGGAAATTGTTATCCATATGTTTTAATATTTACATATTTACAAGCATGTTGTTTAGAAGATAAGGTTATTATAATGAACTGTAAGAGCATGATGGGATGTATATTTTATATAAATTGTTTAATGTGCCTCTCTTATGAATATTAACGTAATGTTCTAACATTATGACTTCATCGTGATAATATTTAAGCTTTATTTATTTTGTTAAATGATTATGTTATACCATAAATGATATGTTAGAATATTTAGGAAATAATTATCGGATTCTAATATGGTTATTTTTGGTTATTTGCATATACTGGATTATTCCAACTTCCTTTTGTAACTTAACTTTGATTATAAATAGTAGTACGAGGGAGAGGAAGATTTCAACTCTCTTAATTATTCTACTTTGATTCTCAACTTGGTGTTAGAGCATTTGATTCGGGAAAAAAATAGAGAGAGAAATAAAGAAGCAAACAGAAACCTTAGGTAGTAATGTTCCTCACCATCGACAACCTCTCCGGCGATCGATGATGACTGACCACCTTTTGTTCAACTCTCCAGTCTTCGCGATAAATAATCAGCGAAGGAGCATCGACTAACGTGGCTGACATGCCTTCCAGTGCTTTTGGAGCCCGTCACCTAGATCCACACGCCTAAGTTCTGACCAGTGCTTGTTGGCGCATGGGTGGTTAGAAATCCTCCGGTGATTATTTGCCGTGGTCACCCCTTACTGGTGAGTCTCCTACCATGATATGTTGATCAATCTTCTTTCATTTGAAGCTCTGCTTGAGTTTCTTTGGTAGATCTATCTTATTTGTTTGTTTGGTTCATAGATCTACCATGAATCGTTGATTGTTGATTGCCCTTGATCGTTGGTCTCTGTCGATTGTTTTTTGATTTATTGCATCGTTGCCTTCATGTCTCTTGATTGTTCGGCAGTTGAGTCTTTACGATTGTAGACTACATATTGTTTGATGCACTATTTTTGTGGTGTATCACCTGATCTCATGTGTGGATAGTTGATTGGACAAATTAATCGGTAAGTCTGAAGTTCTATTTAGTTGCTATTGGAGATGGCTATCAAAAAATTACTTCAGATGAAGGTTCCTCATTTGTTTCTGTGCTTGCTATTTCTATTGATAATTTTTCAAAATCCGTTGTTTATGAGAAATTGAATGGAGCTGCCAACTATTTAACTTGGTTTTATGTTGTTCGTATATTTCTTATTGGTCCACAGTTGGAAAGCTACATTGCATATCCTCTTCCAGATTCAAAATCTCCGACATACTCGCAATGGCATGCTACCAATGCTAATGTTATGAGTTGGTTATGGTACAGTCTCGAGCCTTTAATTTTTCAGATTGTTTCCATGTGTAACACGTCTAAGGCAATTTGGGATTCTTTAGCCGACTATTTTTCTTAGTGTAACAATATTTCAGAGATGTTTGAGGCCTACAAGCAGCTTTTTTCTTTCCGACAGGGAGACAAATCACTCTCTGATTATTATAGCACTCTTGAGGCACTTGGTGATCGTCTTTTACAACTTCGTCCCTTCCCTGAGACTACGGCAGAGATGATATGACAGTGGAACAAGCTTATGACTGTTCTTCTACTGGTTGAGCTGAATGATAATCTTCGTAGTTACAGATATTAGTTTTTGGCTAGAGAGAATATTCCCCCTTTAGCCAGTGCTTATTCTAGATTGCAACATTCTTCCTTGGGTCACAATCATCATTCGATATCTTCTACTTCCAATGGGTTAGATTTTGCTAATTTGGTAAATAATTCTAGTGGTTGTGGAGGATCCCGGGGTGGCCCTATGGTGGGGGTCGTGGTTCTCTTGGTGGCTCTCATAGTGGTGGTCGCAGTTCTGGACGCGATACTAAAGAGTGTGATCATTGTGGTAGCACTAATCACATAGAGCCATACTGTTAGAAGAAGTGTGGTCGTCCTGATTAAGCTCACTATGTTACTGTGGATTCCACTGGTTTTAATGTAGTTTCTGGTTTTACTACTTATGGTTCGAGTGATCCTGTTAACTTTGGGGATGTTTCTCAGGGTCCTTTTTCCCTTATTGAGTTAGATGTTGTGAAGGCTCTTTACATCTCTCGCTTTTCTAGTTCCACTGCTATTTTGGCACATTTAAGTAATAGTGCTTGTTTTTTTCTCTTCATCTACTCCTTAGTGGATTCTTGACTTTGGTGCTACTGCTCATATATCAGGTAATCTTTCATTGTTTTCTGATTTGACCATCACCACTCATCGTCTTACATTAGTTGATCGGTCCTCTCATCTATGGCTTGTAAAGGATACCTCAAACCCTCAACATCATTATTATTACCTTGGAGTTTTTACGTGCCTAACTTTCCTTTTAATTTATTATCCGTTAGTCAGTTAACCAGACTCTTAAACTACTCCATAACTTTTTCTCCATCTTGTATTTTTCAGGATCACAGGACGTAGAGGATGATTGGTTTGGGATGTGAGTGGAATGGTCTCTATTATCTGGATTTAGCCAGTTTCTCTTCGTCTCATTCAGTTTTTCATGTGTTTGATTCTCCTCTCTCGTAGCATTGTTAGTTGGGTCATCCATCTTTGTCTTGACTCAAGCTTGTTGTTCTTGGTCTTGGTTCTATCTCAAGTCTCAAGTGTAAAGCTTGTCAACCAGGAAAACATTACCATAGTTCTTTTCCTAATAGTAGTCATGGTCGTGAATGTAAACCTTTTTCGATAGTCCATACAGACATTTGGGGTCCTTTTAGAGTTTCTACTATTAATGTTATTGGTATTTTGTTATATTTATGGATGATTTCTCGCATATAACATGATCGTTTGTAATGAAAACTCGTTCTAAATTACCCAATATTGTCTTATGCTTTTATAATGAAATTCTTACTCATTTTGACCAAAAAAAAAAAAAAAAAAATCAAAATTTTACAATTTGATAATGCATTAAAATATACCAAGTCTATCATCGAAAAATTTTATATTGACAAAGGCATCATCCATCAAACTTTATGTGTTCATACATCTCAGGTGTTGCTGAACGTCTACATCACCATCTGCTGGATGTAGCTCACACTTTATAAATACATATGAATGTATTGAAATCATATTGAGGTGATGCTGTCTTAACTGTGTGTCACCTTATTAATCATGTCCCATCTGTCACTCTTGGTAATCAGTCTTCTTTTTTTTCTTCTTTAGCCTTCTTCTAATCATTTTTCTTTCTTTCATGGTACATTTGGTTGCACTGCCTCCATCCATAATCTTGAACCTGGTTTAGACAAATTATCACCTAGAGCTCGTCGATGTATTTTCCTGGATTATTTTCATACTCAGAAAGACTACCATTGTTATCATCCTCCATCTCGTCGATCCTTTATTAGTGCCGATGTTACCTTTTTTTTTTTTTGTCTACATCCTATTTTTGAGTTCAGGGGGAGTTGTCATATCATGAAGGGGAGTTTTCTCACTCCTCTTGAGAGTGGGAGTTATCTATATCTATTCCTTTTGCTGATCCTCTTCTTCCTATACCTGATGTGTCATTACAGGTGTATCAGTGTCGCACTCACCCAGTGCCAGTTACCACTACACATGTAGATCTTGCAACCCTTGAGACACCTGCTCTTGACACTTCTATCACTAGTTAGGATGAGCCTAAGCCTCTTGCTATTGGTGATCTTGATCTTCCTATTATCTAAAGACAAGGTAAACGTACACGCACTCAGTATCCCATTCATAAATTTGTTTCCTATCATCGTATGTTATTTGATTCCAGTATTTTTTTAGTGCCTTGTCCTCTGTTTCTATTCTTACATCTTATAATTAGGCACTGTTATCATCGGGCTAAAAGAAAGCAATGGATGAGGAGATGTAGACACTACATCATAATCAGACGTGGGAGCCTACTTCTTTTCCCCCGAAAAAGAAAACTGTTGGTTGTCATTGGGTTTACGTAATAAAGTACCACCGTAATGGTTCAGTTGACGTCTTAAAGCCTGTCTGGTTGATAAAGGTTATACCTAAACCTATAGTGTGGACTATTTTAAGACTTTCTGATTGTCTTTATTTAGTTTGCATTTTTCTTGCAGTAGTAATGTGCAAGTCTTAGCCCTTGTTCTGGTTGGATATTAAAAATGCTTTTTGCCTGATGAACCTCAGGATGAGGTATATATGGACCAGCCACATGGTATGCTGCTACAGGAAATGAAGATCTTATTTGTTGCTTACGCAAAGCGTTGTGTGGACTTAAACGATCTCCACGAACATGGTTTGATCGGCTTAACTCTGCTCTTCTAGCTTATGGTTTCAAACGATCCACCTCTGATCACTCCATATTTGTTCATTAGTCACCATCTGGCACCATTATCGTGACTGTCTATATGGATGATATCATCATTTTTGGTGAAGATGCTAGGGGCGTTTTAGAATTAAAGAGTTATCTGGGAAAACAGTTTCATACAAAAGATATCAGAGTTTTATATTATTTTACGTGGGATTAAGGTTGCCCATTCTTCCTAGGATATATCCTTATCTTAAAGAAATTATGTTTTGGATTTACTCTCTGGGACTAGACTTTTAGGTTCTCGTCCCGTAGATACTTTTATAGATTCTTCTGTTCGCATGGATAATAAGAGTGGTGATCCTTTTCTTAATGTTGATCGATATAGACACCTTCTAAGTAAGCTGATTTATTTCAATGTGACCCGTCTTGACATTATATATGTAGTTGGTGTGGTCAATCAGTTCATGCATGCTCCACGTAAACATTACTTTGAAGCGGTGTGCCGTATTCTGAGGTATTTGAAGAATTCTCCTGGTAAATCTTAATCTTTACAGCCTTATTCTCTTCCTATCCCTGCTCTATCGCCTTTGGCCGCACTCGACACCAAACCCCAGTCCCGGCATCATCACCGCCATTACCAGCATCTCATTTATGTTTAGCTTCTTCCTCAAAACCTCCATCAAGTCGGCCACTTCAAGCTAAGTAAGTCCAAAGATCTCATCCACAATTGATTCTTGAGCAGATGATGTGTATGTTCTTAGTAGAAAATCAAGGGTTTTGAGCTTGCTTCAATGGAGTCTTGTGAAAAAGAGAAGAGAAACAAATGACGCGATTCCGACTCCAACTCCGACTCCGACTCCGACGCAACTCCGATTCATTCGCTCGTTAGTGCTTTGTTCGTCTGGTCCGTCAAAGTTGGATGCAAAGGTTTGGTAGATGATTAGATTGGGTTAGGTGAAGCAGGTTAAAAGAATGTCAGCCGTCGATAGAGTAAAGCATAATATTAACAGTTGATTGTTATAATAAATATATATCTGTCTAGATATATTTGTATGATGTGTAATAGCTCTTGATTTCCAAAGTGAGACACTTTAATGTTCTTAAAGTCTATACAGCTATTAATGTTGATTATAATCATTTTGCTAATTATGAAAATATTGATGCAGCGAGGATTTTTCTTTTATGTGATCCCCTCACCACAGATCTTTGTGTTGAAGATTGTACTAACCAAGCTATCCATTGCAAAATCATGCATAAGTCCCTCTCCACTTTATTCTATGAACTTTTGCTTATGCAACTAATGACAGGAAAAACAAAGAAGATTTGTGGGAGTTCTTGAAAGCCAAATACTCGAACATTCCTCATAATCAACCTTGGACAATTGCTGGTAATTTTAATGTTATCAAATAAGAAAGAGAAACATATGGAGGAGTTGGCGTTGACAAGAGCTATAGAAGAATTCAATGATTGTTTAGACAGCATTGGAGCCATGGATCTCAAGTACACAAGCTAATTTTTCACATGGTGGAACAGACAAAAAGCTGCAAGTTTTGTTTCAGGAAGCTAGACAGAGTGCTTATAAATGAAGCTTGGCTTTATAAATTTACTGAGTCTGAAGCAAATTTTTTTCCCCTAGGATTTTTGATCACTACCCAAGTCTAGTCCACCTCAAAACTCAATTGCAATCTGGTAAGAAGTCTTTTAAGTTCTTCAACTTTTGGGCTAAACACTAATGATTTAAAGATCATGTGAAGAAGTCATGGCATATAGAAGTTAAAGGGACTCTAACTTTGTGCAAAGCTCAGAATCCTTAAAGTAGAATTAAAGGCATTTAATGCTCAACACTATGGAGACATTTCTAAAAGAGTCCATGCAGCCAAAGAGCAATTGGAAAGTACCCATGTAAAGTTATTTCTCAATCATTCAGATGTTGCCAATATGTTTGAAGAGAAGAAAGCTTTGGAGGATTATAATCACATTCTTTTAGCAGAGGAGGCTTTATTTAAACAGAAGTCCAGGGATGATATGATTAAATTGGGAGATCAAAGCACTATCTATTTTCATAAGAAGGTTAAAGCTCATAGGTCCCAGAACAAAATCATTTTTATCAATGCCAAGCAAGGTTTAAGGCATGAAAACTAAGAAGATGTTAAGGCTGTCATTGTTCAACACTTCAAGGATCTTCTTGGCATTCCCACTAATTACCCACGAGATGGCTTCCAAGTAGTTACGAATATTATGTCTACTATAATCCCTAATGCACTGCTAAATGAGTTAGCTGCTGAGTTAACTCAAGATGAAATAAAGGCTACTCTTCTCCCTTCCTAATCACAAAGCACCTGGGCTTGATGGTTATACTGCTTTCTTCTTCAAGGAAGCTTGGGATATCATTGGTAATGATTTTGTTAAAGCTCTCCAATCCTTTTTCTCCTCGGGTAAACTGCTAAATGAGATCAATTCTACTGCCATTGCTTTAGTACCTAAGATTCCCAATCCCAATTCCATGGGAGATTATAAACCTATTTCTTGTTGTACCATAATTTACAAATGTATATTTAAGATACTGGTCAATAAACTACAAAGATTCTCCATTTAATCACAGGCCCTTACCAAACTACATTCGCTAAAGGGCGAACTATCTCAGACCAAATTTTGCTCATGCAAGATCATGTAAGGAACTTTTATAAAGCTACTATGAATCCAAGAAGTGCACTCATAATTTATTTAGCCAAAGCCTTTGATTCAGTTGCTTGGAATCTCATCCTGAATATCCTTAAAGCTTTGAAACTACTTATGAACTTCAGGAGTTGGATTGAGGCCTATATTACTTCCCTGAGCTTTTCCATTTCTATTAATGGCTCCCTTGAAGGTTATTTCAGAGGTGCGAGGGGATTAAAATAAGGTGATCCTATCTCTTCCTACTTATTTATTCTTGTTATGGAATTTTTCTCTAGGCTCTTTACAAAAAACATCAATGGAGGAAAATTCAAATACCACCTTAAATGCAAAGATCTTATCATAAGCCACCTTTGCATTGTGATGATCTTTTTATTCTTTGTAACCTGATGAGCCTTCCTTCCTCACTATCAAGCATACATTCTTGAAATTTCATAAATTTGTTGGAGTTCCTCCAAACAATTCAAAGAGGTAAGTATTTATTGCTGGACTCAATGAAGATAAAAAGTTGCACCTTCGCTCTATCCTTAGGTTTCAGTTGGGGGAATTACCAATAAGATATTTGGGAGTGCCATTGATTTTTACAAAGTTAAAATCAGCTAATTGTTCTAGACTTGTAGATAAAATGTTACAAAGGGTGAAGTGTTGGTTAAGTAAAGCCTTATCCTAAGCTGGTAGAGTACAACTTATTAAGGCTATTTTGTTTAGTATCCAAATAAATGGGTGTTTGCATTTCATTTTACCCAATAAGATTTGCACAACTTTTGAGGAAATATTAAGGCGATTTCTTTGATTTGGTATTGATTTAAAGTCATATGGCAGTATAAGTTTTTTGGGAGATTATTTATAGACTAAAGAAAGAGGGCGGCCTAGGAATTAAAAAGATTGATGAATTGAACAAATCTGCTCTGCTTAGGCATGTATGGAACCTCTGCTCAAACAAGCAATCTTTATGGTGTAGAAAGCAGCTATTGAAAGGTAAAGAGTTGTGGCAAGTGAAGACCCCTCAAGACTGCTCTTGGACTTGGAGACAATTACTTAAGGGACATAACAATCTGATTCTCCAAATATAGCATTGGCAAAGGAATGCAGCTTCGTTATGGTTCAACAATTGGCATCGTCTTATCCCACTTGTTCCTAAGTATGGCCTGGGATTGTCTTATGATGGAGGTATTCCATTAAATACCAAAGTCTCTGCTGTTGTTTTGAATGATGCTTGGTGTTAGCCTTACCCCATTACCGAGGAGTTGCTGAAGATCACTACACATTTACCAGATTAGTCACCATATGTAAGAGAGATGATAGATTTTATCTAGAATATAACGAGCAACAACTTTTACTTAGTTGTAGCTACCTGGTCAGGCTTCAGAGAAACTGAACCTGTAGTTCACTGGCTTGCTGTTCAAAGAAGACTTAATACTCGAGACCGAATTACAAAATGGGCTATTGCCAATAACCAGAAGTGTGTTTTATGCGATAAAGAAATTGAAAAAATGAATCACTTGTTCTTTTTTCCTGCTCATACTCTAATGAAATATGAGCTTAATATGCGAGCTATGCAATATCCAAAGTCAGAAGAAAAGTTGGGAGAAAGAAATCCAATGGGCCATAGGTAAGTTCAGTAAGAAAACTTTTTCAAATAACATATGCAAGCTTGCTTAGTCTGTAGTTGTTTACCATATATGGCTAGAGAGGAATGATAGAGTATTTAGAGGAACTGCATCTTTAGTTAGTAGCATAATCACAATTATAAAGTATAGAGTCCGAGTCCAAGTAATACAAAAATTAGAAGCTAAAAGTAGTTTTGATGATAGTGATTTATGCTTAAAATGGGGGATCCCAATGTTTTTAAATAGAGATAGTAATTTTTCGTACATCAGGGGTATGCCCCTTAGACACATGTAATATTCTCCCTTTAACCCAAATTATCTTACTTACCAAAAAAAAGAAAAAGGAAGGAACAACTCTTGATTTGAATTTTGAATGGGAAGGGGTTCCCCTTCTAACGGCCAGGCTGGTGAATTCAACTAGAAACAACTAAGCTAAGCCGTTGGTTATATGAAAGAAAATCCTAACTTTGATTTGATGATATATTTTGAAAAGAATGAGTTGATTTGTTACATAGATTGTTTTATCACTTAAGCATGCCAATTATGAATCCATACTTGTTAAAGGCTTAAATTCAGATTAAATTTCTTAATCCCTCTACATTTGTAGTGTCGATGTATTCTTAGTTGATAAAACCTAGCACTTGAGACCTAAGAGACACAAAGATGCAAGCGGATGAGAGTCAAAGCAAGCCGAAGTAGGGAAAGTGTAAGAATGAGGCTTTGGAGCTTATTGGTGTAAACTATCTAGCATGTGTAAGGGGACCCTCATGTCATTCCTGAAGAGCCCGAGCTATGCCCAATGATTCTAGTGGTAACCTGAAATTAGCCTAAGGGAATCTGAGGACAAAAGGCATGATTAGAAACCGAAAACACTACCAAGAAAAGCCATGTCAAACCTAGGGTCAAATCTGAATGCCACATGACCTTGAGACTCCCCATGTCCCAATGAAGCTTTCCAAGTGCTCAACTAACTACACAAAGCATACAAAGGGCAGCCAAGATGTTGCAGTGTAGTTGCAAAGTTTATATCAAAGCAGCATCTCAGTGGGGCATTTTATCGAACATTTGGCATGCACTGAATTTCCGCTTTGTCATGGCCAAACCAATGATAGTCAAGGCAACCCAAGGCCAAGCTATGGAAAACCAAGACCACGAAAAGGCATAGAAAGATCAGCCATGCTCAAAACAACAATGCCTATCCATATGTTCAGCTCACAGCAACACAACCTAGCACAGGACCCCATAACAAGGCCCTCGCACGCAGAATAGTCCCCTGGCATGCACACTCCACAACCCACAAATCGAGACTTACGAACACGCATATTTCGGTAGCCCCTTGCTTGTAAAACAAACCTAGGACCCCTATAGACCTTACCCCATGCATACACATTTACTCATTTATCACGTATCCTAGGCACCCATTCTAACCATATCCCACGAGTTTACAGGCCAAAATGGCCATGTACGACAGTGTCTAGCCCCTTCTGCGCCTGTGTCCTACCTTCTACACGCGTGTCCGACCTCCTAATTGCTTACACAACACTCCAGTGGCTTTTAAACTCCCTCCCCTTGCCCATATAAGCTGGATTTAGCCTTTGAAAGAAAAAATTCAGGTCTAAAATTAGAGTAGGCACCATACTTGGAATTTCTCTATTCTCTTCTCTTCTCCCTCATTCTCTTCTCTTTTATTTTATTTTATTTTTCGTTTTTGAAGACTTTGAAGTTTTTATTGTTCTTAATAAAGGTTTGTTTTATTTTTATTGCTCTTCCCCCTCTATTTTTCCTCTTTACTCAATCACTTTTCTTTATCTTATGTTTCAATAACATTATTAGGCTAGGCTCCAACTTGGCTCCAAATCAATGATGATGGCTTGTTGAGGTTGGTGGTTGAGCATGTTTGGTTTAAAACTCTAAATCATAAAAGTGATTGTATGGAAAATAACTTTGTGGGTATTCTTGCATTGGAATGTACTAATAACGTTGTAGTTGGGTATGAGTTACTTAAACTTGGAACAACCCTCCAAGAATAGTAAAAGGCAAAATACAACTTTCAACAAGCAAATTACAACTTTAAAACACTACACATAAAGTAAGGAGATAATGACCAGATTCAATGTCCCCATTTAAGCAAGTAGCTTGTTGAGTAATTGAACCAAATGGTGGACTGGTCACATATGAATTCGTGAGCTTGGGCCATTAAACCAAATAAGGCTGATTCTTCATTCTCATGGGCCTTACCAGATGCATTAGAAGAGCAGCTTTCCCGTTGGGAAGTAGAGAAGTTTCTTTTGATCTTTATCACATGAAAACTTTAAGAAAAGGGGATCACTTTTTAGTTTTTTTTTTCAATTTTAATTTCTCTTAAAATTAGGGTCTGAAGATTTTCTGTTCCAGTTGAAGATCATTGCAAGTGTAAGGATTATTTTTATTTCCAATTTTTAGATCTCTTATTTTACTATGTTTCTTAATATGGTGAGTTCTATTTTATTTATGCGTAGCTAAATTTCCTTATTCATTTCAATTTATGAATTGTTAAAGTTAAAATCTAGTTCAAGCTTTCCCTTGCATGAATTGTAGTTCAAGATTTTAATAAACAAATTGAAGACAGATTTATGGGATTTTATATATCAGAAATCGTAATACATAGTTATGATCTTGCTTCCATATGTCCGACTTTTAAGCTTTACATACAGAATACTCGATCCGTTGGCATGAATTACAGAATTAAAATTACAAAATACATAAAAACATATATGAATTTTTGAACTTTACAATTCAAAAAAGAAAAATCATCCGAGCTAATTACACCGGGTTGTTCTTGGGTTAAGTAATAAAATAGGGAAAGTTGAACAAAGATTCTAACAGAAACAAGAATTAAGTTAAAATAGGTTGTGTTTTCGTCATTTGATTAATTTAACGGAAACAAGGATTTAATTTAAAATGAAAACCTAAAATTCTGTTTTCATTTTGATTTTTCAATAGAAATTTTTGATAAATTTTCACTTCCTTGAGTTTGATTCTAGATTCTTATTAGGTATATATTTTAAATTGATCTCGTGCACTTTCAAGGATTTTCTTTCCTGCTATTTTCACGGGGCGGAATTCAAAGGTAGTTAAGATTTTGGCACCGCTGCCGAGGAAATGAAAGCATCTTAAGAGGATTTCTGAAGAGAAATTGCTGAGAGCTAGGGTTCACTCTTCTACCCTAACTCGTCTTGATTTTCAATGAGGTGAGTTTTCTATTTTCTTTTTATTTGTTTTTTCTTATACGTGCTTCTATATTCCAATCGCGTTTTGAGATGTGACTTTAAATGTATTCCTGATTTGTCTGTCAATCATGATTCGGGTAGACCCACTTCGTCTACTTCGATGGCTGACAGTAATAATAATAGAGGCAATTTGCATATACAAGCTCAAGAGTCGAATGACATTCAAAGTCACTGCCCACTTACATCCTGTGAGGCAAAGCACGTCTTTGTGCTTTGTCTTACCAAATAATCAATCAGTATTTACTTTTAAGCTCGGCATGATTCAACTGATTCCAACCTTCCATGGTATGGAGTCAAAAAAATCCCTAAATCCCTATTTGCATACAAGGGATTTTGAGGATGTATGTGATACCTTCATGGACCAAAATTACACCGAAGAGATGGTTTGACTCTGATTGTTTCCGTTATAAAGCACGATCCTGCTTTAACTCTCTCCGACCTCGTTCAATTTGAACATGGTTGGAAATGTAGTCGAAATTTCTATGGAAATATTTCCTAACTTATAAGACTACATCATACCAAAGACAGATGATGAACTTCACTTGCAAGCCTTTAGAGACCTTTTATCGAGCCTGGTAGAGGTACAAATATTTTTGAACTCTTGTCCTCATCATGGATTCGAGACTTGGCAAATCATTAGTTTCTTTTATGATTCACTGTCTCCAAACTAAAAACAATTGGTCTCCATTATGTGCAACAGAGATTTCTTTGAAAAGGAACTCGATGAGGCTTTTGACTTCTTTAATACCTTAGTCGAGAATGCTAGACAATGGGAAACCACCATGCCTTTGGTTTATGAGTCTACAGAAGCCCCTACTTCTAGAGGGAAGTTTGTTCTTAGCTAGCTAGATGATTTGAATGCTAGCGTCATTGCTCTGACAAAACAGGTAGAGACTTTGCTTAAGAAGAATGTTAGCAATATGTCCCATAATGTCCCTGATCCTATCTTTTGTGTGGGATTTTCAATGATCATGTCACTGAAGATTGTCCTACCCAGACTGTTAGTAGGAATATGATGTTTAGTCAAGCATTTGTCCCAACCACCAAACTTTTGGAGGCCTTACCAAAGGTAACCACAGAGCAACCGATATACTGAGACTTACAATTCTGGTGCACCTTTATCTAGTGAACCATCATCACCCTATGAGCAAGTTCAAGCAGTTATAACCTTTAAGAGTGGAAAGGTAGTTGAGAAACCTGATGATCCTAGTTTTCTAAAGTTTCAGTCTTAGAGAGATAAGGTAAGTGAATAAAGAAGAATTGAGTCATGATCAAGAAGAGAGAGAGAGAGAGAAGTGATTGAGAAAGGTAGTGTGAGAGTGTCTGTTTTGTGTAAATATTTGAGTGAAACTCTAGTGAGCGTTAAGAAGGAAAAAAAAGATGAAGGGACAGAAAAGAAGCATGAGAAAGATAAGGGCAAAGGGTTCTGTTTTGTGTAAATTTATGAGTGAAAATCCAATGAGTGTTGAGGAAGAAAAGAAAGATAAAGAGAGAGAAAAGAAGATGAGAAAGATAAGGGGAAAGGTTGACTTTTGAGGATGAAAGGATGAAAATCATATCACCAGTTCCCACTAAGTTGATAAGTATAAGAATGATTTCACTTTGGATATTTATGAAATTCTTAAACAAGTAAAAATCAATCTTCCTCTTTTGGATGCCATTCGACAAGTTCCTCTGTATGCCAAGTTTCTGAATGGCATTTGCACCATCAAAAAGAGAGTGAGTGTGAAGGAAAAGACCTTTCTTGTAGAACAAGCTCACGTTGTGGTACAATTGAAAGTCCTCCCTAAGTTTACCGATCCAGGTAGTCTGACTTTCCCTTTCATCATAGAAAATTCTAAGGTCCAGTAGTCTGCCCTTCTTGACCTAGGAACTAGTGTGAATTTTGTACCATTTACTGTGTATCAGGAGCTAGGCCTAGGTGAGTTGAAACTAACAAGGCTTACATTGTAGTTGGTAGATAGGTTTGTGAAAGTGCCTAGGGGGTCATTGAGGATGTTTTGGTGCAAGTCGATAAATTTTACTTTCTTATTGATTTTATTGTACTAGACACACATCCCACACGGAGTTCTAATCCACCTGTGCTAGTGATTTTAGGTACACCATTCCTAGTAGCTTCTAATGCTGTAATCAATTGTAGGAATTGGATGATGAAATTCTCTTTTGGGAATATAATTGTGAAAATGAACATCATTAGAGTGTCCAAACTACCAGGGGGTTGTGAGGATGTGAGGGAAGTAGATTTTATCCGGACTTTAGTGCAAAGATTTTATCCGGACTTTAGTGCAAAAGCATTTTGATAAGGAGTACTTTAAGGATTTCTTAGAGAGAGCCTTGGTGTATACTGAGGAGCATAAGTTGTTAGGGGCTTTTGAGAGGTGGATGAGAGTAGGAAAGTCGAGTCTTAGTTAGGGTCTGACCTCAACACATTTTATGGCTATAGGCACATAAACTTCAGTTTTTATATCCTCAGAGCCATCCTTTTACCAAGCCCTAACCTTCACTAGTTAAGCCACCACACCCAAAGAGGAAACCATTGCCTAGTGGATTAAAATATTGTTTCCCAGGCTAGGATGAGATATTCCCAGTTGTGATTTCATCACAAATTTCTTTTCATTAAGAAATAAGATTGTTGAATGTTTTTAGAGATCATAAAAAGGCTATAGGTTGGACCATTATTGATTTGCATGCTATTAGTTCTCTTGTGTGTACCCGTAGAATATTTATGAAGAATGAGGCTAAACCAGTGCATCAACCCCAAAGGAGACTCTAACCCCAATATGAAAGATTTGGTGAGGAGTGAGGTGTCGAAGTTGCTAGATGCGGGTGTCATTTGCCGAATCTCTAACTCCAAGTGGGTAAGTCCAACCCAAGTAATCCCCAGAAACTCTAGAGTCACAGTGGTGAAAAATAAGTAGAATGAGTTAGTGCCCCCTTGAATTCAAACTGGGTAAAGGATGGGCATCGACTATAGGGCGCTGAATGCTATAAGAAGAAAGGATCATTTTCCACTCCCATTCCTTGATCAAGTTTTAAAGAGAGTGGTGGGGAGAGATTATTATTGTCTTCTAGATGGTTATTTTGGGTACAATTAGATTAAGGTGTCTTTAGAAGACTAAGACAAGAAAAACTTCACCTCTCCTTTTGGCTCCTTCGCTTATAAGAGAATGCCATTTGACCTATGCAGTGCACTGGCTACTCAAAGGTGTATGATGAGTATTTTTAGTGGCATGGTGGAGCGTATAGTCGAGGTATTTATGGATATTTTTCTATCCACGAAGACACCTTTAATTTCTATTTGGAGAATTTGACAAGAGTTTTGGACAAAGGTGATCGACGATGATGTAAACTCTATTCTAGGTCATGGGAATAGATTACCTCAATTCAGTCGTGTCGTATATCATAGACTGCATGAGGGTTATTATGGGGTTAGACCACCAATGCAAATCCTAGAAACCGCCATGATAGTTTAACGACATAACCAAAGCTGTTAAGGTTGAGACTCCATCCTTCGATGGACTGTTAGACCCCGATGTCTTTTCTAATTGGCTTCTTGAGATTGAGGATTATTTTGGGTGGTATCGTACGCCTGACTTGCATCAAGTCATGTTTACCAAAATGAGGTTAGTCAGTTTTGTCAAATAATGTTGGTAGTATGTCCAGATTGAGAGAGAGAGATTTGGGGCCACACCCATTAACCACTGGATTGACATGAAGTTAAATTGTAAGAGAAGTACATTTCCACCTACTATAAGGATCAACTGAACGATCAGTTAATGAACTTCAGGCAAGCTTCTCTTAATGTCCCTAAGTACGCGTCTAATTTTGAAGCTCTTTTTATGCGATGTGACATTAAGGAGGGGTCTTGGCAAACATTGGGTAGATTCATTAATGTTTGCGACCCTAACTCAAGAAAGAGGTTTGTTTATTTTCTATTGAGTCTTTAGAGGATGCATTTCATAAGGCTCTATCCATTAAGCAACTTTGTTAACTCTCCACCCCCAGACGTATGACCTCTACTTCGTTACTTTTTTTGATTCTTACTGTCGATTCTAACACCAGAGCTTAGAGAAGATGGTCGGCATCACTAGAATGATAAAGGACTTTACTATTTTGATGACAACCTCTCCAGTAATAACAAGACTCACGGCTTCTGTGGTACAACTTCAATTCCAGTTCATGACCAAATCAAGCTTTGGCATCTTAGACTAGGACATCGTAGTTTCCATATCTTAAGAATTTGTTTCCTAATTTATTTAAGAACTTGGATTATTCATCATTTCAATGTAAAAGTTGTTTTTTAACAAAAAGTCATCATACTACTTATATACCAAAACCCTATTGTGCATCAAAACCATTCTATTTGATGCATAAGGATGTTTGAGGCCACTCAAAGATTACAACTTTATCTGGAAAATGATGGTTTGTCGTTTTTATTGAGATCACACACGATTGTGTTGGGTATATTTGATGTGTGAAAAATCTAATGTGGAGAAATTATTTAAAGAGTTTTATTCATTGAAAACCAGTGTCAAATAAAACTCAGTATCCTTTGCACTGATAATGGAACAGAATATTTCAATGAATACCTGGGCACTTTTTTGAAAGAAAATGGTATTCAACATCAATCTACATGTCATGCCACTCCTAAACAAAATGAAATTGCTGAAAGAAAAGATAAACACTTGCTTCGTTTGCTAGCTCAATCATGTTTTCTATGCATATTCCAAAGTATTTGTTGGGCAACGCTATTTTAATAGCATACTTTTTGATTAATAGGCTACCTACTTGTGTCCTAAAATACATCATACCCTTGGACATGTTTAAAATTTTTTTTTCCCACATCTAGACTTTACTCAGATATTCCCATCAAAGTTTTTGGTAGCATGGTGTTTGTCTACTTCCCTAGTCAATTTCGGTCTAAACTTGATCCTAGAGTTGAAAATGTGTTTTCATTGGGTATGCACCAAAAAGGAAAGGATACAAGTGTTATAACCTTGTTACGAAAAAATTTCATGTTAGTATGGATGTAACTTTTTTAGAAAATCAAACTTTCTTTAGAAAAACTTCTCTTCCGGGGGAGACTGGACATGATGAAGACAACTTTTGGATTACTAATCCACTACCTAGCATCGTTATGGAGTCAACATTTCCATTGTCTCCTACTTTGTCCCATGTACAAGAGCAAGACATACCTGCTCAAGATATTGAAGATAAAGGTACTACTAGTTAACCTTTACCAAACATGAATGGATCACAAATAGGGGGAGAAATACTACCATCAAATACTAAATTTTTGGTTTATACGAGGAAAGGAACAAAAACGAAGAACAAAGATATACTAGGTAACTTTTCTAACACAAAGCCAATTAGAATCTTTGAGGGATGGTCATTTGGATATACTAGGTAACTTTTAAAATTCAAATTCTTCTTCTATTATGCCTCCTGATCTTAATGTTCCTATAGCTATCAGAAAAGGAATTAAAGCATGTACCAAACACCCCATTGCCAAATATCTATCCTACAAAAGACTTTCTAATAATTATAGAGCTTTTACCTCTAAGATTTCTCACTTTTTTGTTCCGAGAAACATTATAGAAGCTCAAGATGTTCCTAATTGGAAACTACCAGTTATGGAAAAGGTGAATGCTCTTAAAAAAGTAATACTTGGGAGATAGTTGATATACCCAGGGATAAGAACATAGTAGGGTGTAAATGGGCATTTCCTATTAAATGTAAGGCTGCTGTTAGTATAGAAAATACAAGACTAGGCTTGTAGCGAAAGGTTTCACACAGACTTATGGGAAGATTATCAGGAAACCTTTGCTCCAATAGTAAAAATAAACTCAATCCGAGTCTTATTATCTTTGGTTGTAAATTCCAACTGGCCCTTACACCAGTTGGATGTAAAATATGCTTTTTTAAATGGAGACTTTGGAGGAGAAGTGTTTATGAGCCTACCACCTGGTTTTGAAGGAAATCTTGATAAAAATAAAGTTTGTAGGCTAAAGATGTCTTTATATGGCCTCAAATAATCTCCAAAAGCATGGTTTGAATGCTTTAGGACAATTGTGAAAGGTCAAGAATATTGTCAAAGTCAAGCTGATCATATTATATTCTGTAAACATTTAGTAGAAAACAAACTTGCTATTTTAATTGTTAATGTAGATGATATTATCTTGATAGGAGATGATAGTGCTGAGTTGGTAAGATTGAAGAAAAAACTTACAGATGACTTTGAGATCAGAGATCTGGGTCTACTGAAGTATTTCCTTGGTATGAAGTTTGTTAGATTTAAAGGAACATATTTGTTATCCAGTGCAAATATGTACGCGATCTGCTAAATGAAATAGGACTACTCAAGTGCAAAGCTGCTGAAACACCAATTGGGCACGACATAAAGCTACAACATGCTAAGACCGAGGATGTGGTGAATATAAAACAGTTTCAGAGATTTGTTGGAAGGCTGATTTATTTGTCCCATACACACTCAGATATATTCTTTGCAATGAGTATGGTAAGCTAGTTCATGCACTCACCACAACAAGAACATTTTGAAGCTGCCTGTAGAATTCTATAGTACTTGAAGGGAACTCCTGGAAGAAGACTTTTGTACTAAAAGCATGGGCATCTACAGGTAGAAGTTTATGCTGATGCAGATTGGGTTGGAAGTGTTACTGATAGAAGATTGACTTCTAGTTATTGCACCTTTCTTGGTGGAAATCCTGTCACTTGGAGAAGCAAAAAGCAGAATGTAGTGGTAGGAGCAGTGCAGAAGCTAAATTTAGATCATTGGCTCATGGGATTTCTGAAGTAATGTGGATTAGAAGACTACTAGAAGAGTTAAAGGTCTTCAACTCCTCACTGGTGAAGGTCTATTGTGCTAATAAAGCTGTAATCTCAATTACTCACAATCTAGTTCTCCATGACAAAACCAAACATGTGGAAGTAGACAAGTATTTTATTAAAGAAAAAATTGAGAATGGATTGATTTATACACCATTTGTTTCAACCACAGATCAGATTGCAGTCATATTTATAAAGGAATTGCCCAAAAAAAGATTCGACAGTTTGATTGGTAAACTGACTATGGAAGATACCTTCAAGCCAGCTTGAGGGGGAGTTTTAAAAGATTTGATTATATCTTTCCAAGTATGAGAAGATATTTTTTTCCTGTTAATATAGAATACTCTAAATTAGACTAACTAAACAACTACTCTAGAGCAGTTGACCAGAACTTTTGGCTTTCCTAAGGAAGGTTGGGAGTTTGACTCCAATGCTTAGCAAACCTTGGGGGCTCCCCATAAGGCATAAACCTTGGACTTAACCGATTCGTATGGTCTGTGGATTGTTTCGTGAGCCCCCGATTTATCCATCGACTGTGTAGTTCATTGAGGGTTACAATAAATTGATGGGTTCTGGATCTTTAAAAAAAAAAAAAAAAAAAAAAAAAGGAAAACGATTAGGCTAATTGTTGGCTGCTTGGCATTTTCCTATTATTAGGTTGATTGTTAGACAACCAACTTATTTCCTATTATAAGTTGATTGCTAGTTTCCTATTCTTGTATATATATAACTGATTGCTAGTTTCCTATTCTTGTGTATCGCATTCTCTATAAGAGAGAGCTATTGTGTTTGACTTTAATACATAGAAAACACATATTTCCTATACTTACACTAAACTTATTTTCTCTCAATACGGAGCAAGTATTATTATCAATAAGCATTAATTGATGTAAAGGTTGATACTATTAGTAATGCCTTCTAACTATGCTAATATGGTGTCATGTTGATTCTTTTGTGTTTTGGCATTAAAATGACAAAATCAGGTTACTTACGCACACTATTGCCTCACCTCATCTTTGTTGAAAAATTCATATTTTGAACACGATAATTTGAAAGGCTTAAGCCAAAATTAAAATGGGATCCACATACATTTAATGTGGGTCTATAGTGGAATTAAGAAAGTTTGAATACGTTAAGTTTATGCACTCACTTGTTAAAATCCATGAATTAAGTAAATAGAAATTGATTTCAAAATAGGTATCTTGGAGATGATAATATTAAAGTGGGTTGTCCCACGTTCCTTTGATATGGTAAGTGTGTTGTGATTATATATGGCTACCTTGGCCCTGGGGTTGGGCCACAAAATATCTTTAAACCAAAAAATGAAAAACAAACACAAAACAAAAAGATTACAGTTTGGAGAGACTAAAGGAAAAATTTAGATGGTTCACAATGCACTAATACATCATGCAAGAATTACAAAAAAAACACCATACAGTAAAGGAATGTGATATGAAGAAAGTGCACTATCCAAACTAAAATTCACAAAAAAAGGGACAATCCCCAAATTCTTTCACCACTTTGGTTTCCTTGAATGCTTGTAGTATAAAAGGAGAAATGAAAAAGAAAACAAGATCTGAGTATTTGAAAGTTACCTCAACTTTCCCAGGATATTATTACACACTTAGAAGCCTCTTCATATGCTTTTTCCGTATCTTGCTACAAAGTAATGTTAAAATACCAGTAGATAAAATTCTCACAACAAAGCCCATTTCCAAACATGCCTGAGGTGCCTCAAGCAAAAGCATAAGGTCTTTCCCTTTGTCATCTCCGAGAACCAAGGAATAAATCACAAGTACATTAAAAAAATAAAATAAAATAAAATTGAAAAGTAAGTATTTAAGCCTAGCAACTATAGTTAATAGCTTCTGATGATGGACAAATTTAAGAAACTCAATAACTTTGCAAAATATGATGGCAACCCCAGCCTTTCTGATCACATTCTAAAATATTGAAGTTAAAAACCTTCAAATATAAAAGTGTACGGTATAGTTTTATTTGATGAGTGTAGGATCATATCCAAAAGGAACAGACTAAATTAACGCAATAGTTTAACCATAAATTTTAGGAATTATTGCAATTTAATTTTGGAGAATAATTTAATTAAAAATTAGAGAAATTTAAAAAAAAAATTGAGCTTAAATCAATAGGGAAATTAAAAAAAATGGTTGCCTATTTCAATTTTGAATCCAAAAAAAGAATTTATCATTACCACAAATTTAAGTCAATTTATCTCAACCATAAAAAAAATAATAATTTATCTCAATCACAGAATCACTTTCAGAATTAAGCAATCGGAAGATTTTGAACTAAAGCACATTTTTTCATAAAATTAAATTTAGCATTTTGATTTTTAAGACACTTTTAATCCCATTAGAGTTATCAATGATTATAAAGAACATGATCGATACTATCAGCTTTCAATTGTTCAAAACCTTAACTTAAATTATTGATTTAAAAACCCTAGAATAATTTCTACATTTAAATCATTGGTACATAAATCTGGACATAGATAAAATATTAATTTTTCATCTCCATGCGAAACAGACTCCTAAATCTAACCTAACATGCCTTTAAATAAATTAATTAATTACAATAAAATAAAAGATAGAAAGTAAATGTAAGAATTGATTAATAGGAAAATTACACCTGAATTTGAAGACTAAACAAAATTCTGAATTGGAATTGAAATCGAAAGCATGACGTACTGAAAAACAAAATAAACTATTGAACTAACAGACCAGGATTGATTTAATGTGTTTAGAACAACTGGAACAATTTTTATTTTTTATCAATTAATATTATTATTATTATTATTACGCAAAACTACATTGTTTTATTTGAGGGATAGAGAAAGAAACAGCCAATCAAAATAGACGATCAGAGCTCCTTTCATCGGGCTTCCTCTTGAAGTAGTACAGAGTTGTTTTTCTGTTTAGTTTTCTGAGCTAGGTTTTGTAGCTAGTACTCTAGTTGTGGTTTTTTTTATTATATTTTCATTGTATATTGGAATATGCCCATTAAATTTTGTACTTTTTTAGTTATATATATATATAGTCTTATCATTCAAGAAAATAAAAAAAGATATGATATAATTATTTTGTAGTGCAGTCACTTTGTAATAAATAATCCATTAATAAGTTTTTAATCATAACTGTTCCCTTATTCATATATACGTATGAGATGGGCACTTTTAATTTTTAGAAGTTGCCACGAATCAAATCCATTATATTAAAATTAAAAGTTAACATGACTCAAATCCATTATATTAGTCATGGGGGAGAGAGTTACTTTCACCTAAATAAGCCCCTTTTGTCAATCAAATAATAACATAAATAAATTATATTATAATTAATATATAAGTAAGTATAGAAACAAAATATTTGGTGAAACGGAGAGTAACATCCCTAATCTCGTATTCAAGTAGGAATTGCTCAAAATTTTTGTTTATGGTTGCCATCGTAAATAATATTTCAATACGCACATCCCCAAATAACATCTCAATACACATGTAAAGATTTCTTTTCCTTTGTCATTCCTGTACCTTTCCCAGCGGCACCGATGCAGTTGATGGATCCATTTAGAGAACTTTAAATAATTGCGTGAGGGTTGTTCTCTGTTCAGGTGAAACGACAGAGAAAGGAAATAATAATTAATCTTTTAGCTATTAGTTTAATAATAATTGACAAGCATATATTTCATGGCTAATCAAACTAATCTCTACTTGCGGAGTTATTTATTTTAAGCTGAAAATTTCCAATTTATATAAAGTATTCAACAGAGCATGCAAGGTAGATATAGAGATACAACTAACGAAGATGACCACAATGAAGAGTAGTCTGGCAGCTAACTGATATTCAAACCATTTAAGGCTTGGTTTACTGAAGCAAACAATGGAACAAAACACAAAAAGGAGATTGAACATATAAAAACACGGTACTAGCGAATATGTGGTTATGTAATGTCAACCGTTCATCTAATTGGTTATCAATGGATGAACAGTTGAGATTGTTCTCTCACAAAGCTCTGTCCTCATTCAAGAAGGAAGCCACGCGCTCGAGCATAGCAACAGCGTTGTCACAATTTGGATTCAACAAATGGAACACATGATCTTCCCCTGCAGCTTCCATCATCTGAACATCTCCTCCCCATTCACTCTTTCCCAATTCCTCGTAGTAATACCAACCTCTCTCTCTCAGAAAGTCTTTCTCACCAACACAAACCAACACCTTCCTGCCCCCCAGCCTCGTTAATTTCGGATCCTTAATCGGGTTAAATAACGGGTCATCCGCCCCGGACGATTTCGGGCTGGCAATAAGCCATAGGGCGTCAGCGATGGCTTTCCTACCGAGATTAGCTGTTTCAGCTCCAATTGGTTCAATTCCGCCGAAAAAAGGATGGATCAGAACAATCCCGACAAGGCTAGCACCATCCAATCCATCCGACCCGACCCGAATTGCCATGTGGTGTGCTATGTTAGCCCCTGCGCTGTCTCCTGCGAAGAAAACCCGATCAAAATCGACGTAGTCCTTCAGCCATGCTTCCGGACCACTGCCTGCGGAGTGAGAAGTGACCCACTGGATCGCAGCCCAAGAATCATCGTAAGCAACTGGAAGGGGAAACTCCGGGGCTCTTCTGTAATCAACGGACACGACAACGACGTTCGACTCGGCAACGAGGGAGTTGAGATAGTTGTGGTACGAGGGAGAGAAAGCGGTCTCGATGCAAAACCCTCCGCCGTGGAAGTAGACGAGAAGAGGAAGTTTTCGATCCAGGTCGGTGATTTTGGGGGCGTAGAGCCTGGCAGAGATGCCGGTCTCTGGAACAATGACGACGTCTTTGGATTGAACGCCGGCGTCGAAATGGGTCGACGGGGGTACAACATCAGTGCCGTGGAGTCTTTGTACTGTGCCGTCTTTGTAGATTCGAAAGAAGGATGGAAAATCATGGAGGACTTCGACTGGGTTTGAAGCCATTGATATGATAAAGAAACTGAATAGAAGGATCGAAGTGGGTTGCTTTTGCTGATTGGATGTCAAATTTCTGAGTATACAAAGAAGTGGGTTGGCTCTTTTCGGTTGGGTGGTTCGAATGTTCGTCGCGTTATCTTTTGATGACCAAAAATATCTGATTTTTTTGTTGCGAGTTATTTAGTTTTTGTTTTATATTTTTTTTGTTTTTAAAATTTTATAAATTACTAGCAGATTTCAATAAAAATAAAAACAAAAATTAAACAAAAACTGTAAAAAAAAGAAAATGAATATTCACTTTTTTTTTTCCCTCACGACATACATTTTGTAAATTTTAACATTTTGTACATTTTTGATATATCATATTAGAATAAATTATTTTATTTAAATATTTTATTAAAATAAAATATTTTTAATAAATAATATAACTAAGTTAAATTAATTAAATAATTTATATAAATCAATATGTAATATATTTTATTAATTTATTTATCACAAATAATTAAATTAAATTAAACTAATTAGCAAGAAATATATATTATAAAATTATTTTTAAAAAATAATAAATTATATATGATTAATATAATTAATTAATTTAATTAACATAAAATATATTTTCCGTTTGATTCAGTTCGATTTCAATTTGAAATTGGTTCAATTTTGGATCCAAACTTAAGCAACTAAAAAATCGATTCGATTATGAACGAAGCATAAACCCGAATGGATCCATGCACATTCTGGTTAGCACCAAAGGTAACCTAGATAAATACGTAATAAAGATCTACTTTAATAAGTTACTAATTTTAAAATAGTTGACGTCGGTACATACATAAATCATTCCTATGATCCTGAAAGTTCTTAAGATTTTTCCGTAATTGTATAACGTTGACATGAGATATTTTTTATTTTGGTAACTCTAATGCATGACCGATCTGCGCAAGTCATTCCTTTTTGGTTGGTTCCATTTTTTTCACTAGTTTGAATCACAAATTGATGGTGTCAAAATCTGATTAACAAATTTGGAGAAAAATCTTCCTTTTTTTTTTTTTTATAATAATCACAAAAAATATCTTGACTTTCATTCACATATTGGTTTAGACTAATATGACTGTTACGTACTGTATTTGGATCGATCCTCTTAAGCATGGTTAGACTAATATGACTGTTACGTACTGTATTTAGATCGATCCTCTTAAGCATATTCTTTGAACATTCTACTCCAAATTATTGCTTATTGTGTGGAGATAAAAAATATTCTCGCACGTTCCCACCACACCAACACAACTCGCTTGAAAAAGCCTTGTAAAATAAGAAAATGTTTGGAAAAAAAAATGTCCGAAGAGAGTATCCGACTAAGGACTATCCGATGATAAAGTCAATATAGGCTTTAAGAGAATAATTATTATAATGTAAAAGTTCAACTGGTAATAATGAGCATACCTTAATTAGTGGACCACGTGGACTATTTATATTCTGAGAGAATGAATAAATTAATGGAGAAATGATTGGGAGAATAACATCATTGTAATCCTTCAATATATATATATATGTGTATTTGATAGTTCACTTTAAATTTAGTATCCATGACTTAGCATTTAATACGCATGGTGGGTTTTAGAGTGGTAGATGTGATGTGACATCTAGCCATACCTAAATGTCACTTATTGTCTGTCACTTATTATGTAATGGATTAACTAAACCATCGATATTGTAATAAATAAACTAAATTTATTACAATACCGCATTAATGGTTGCATTTAAACTAGTATTTATACCTTCCAAGTCTAATTGATGCGGTCAGAAACGAGATTTGTTCGGGGCTGAGCTCTTATTTGCTTAGTGCGTATATGCTCGGGGTTGATATTACACGTCTAGTGTATTTTTTTATATCAACATTATGCTCCCACTCTGGTGAGGATAACTTGTTACCCGAGTAGAGTAAAATTTTGAATATCAAATGTCTATTCTTCATCAGTAAAATCTTTTCAAATCCCTTTTTTTTGCCTCCCTGTTTACGTGTCTTGTCATTACTAGTTTATACTTTGTTGCATTAATGATGTGTGAGGTGGCTTTTTAGTTTTGACAACTGCTATATTCATTGATGTAACGAAACCCTAAGCACCCCTTCACATGTTTCATCAATGTCAATTCAAATTTAGCAACAATCGATTACCTTTTTTGCTATGAGTTCATCATTTGGCTTCCCTTGTAGGTCTCTATATGTGTATATAGACTTTTCCTTTGCCATCTGCAATCTTTTTTAAAGCCTTCAAACTCTTAAGCTTCCGTGTTTCACATATCACTTTTATATTAACATTTTGTACTTTTCTTGTACTTATTTTCCATCCAAACACCACCTAAATTGTTCCAAAGCACTCCCTCACCAGAGTTAGAATTTCTCCGATAAGTATTGGAAATTTCTAAGGATTCTATTTCATTTTTTATTCCTCACTTTTTAAAAAATGGGTAAACTTTTTGATAAGTTAACGGAAGAGAAGAATATAACTGCCTTTAGGTAAAGGAATGACATTCCGGTGAATGTCGGAATAAAGCTTCCTTGTGATGGGGATGCCATGGCTGGGGTTGTAGAATCCCTAATAGTGGCCATTGGCCACATTGACCTATTATAGCTAAAATAACCCCCAAGTATAAGAGCATACGGTGTAGTTTTACCTTGTGAGTCCAGGATCGTCGCTACTGGAAACCTATATGAATTGAGCACGGGGTTTTTCTAGGTTAAGTTGTACACTGAATTTATTAAAATAATAAATTTAAAAAAAGTTAGATTTAAGGTGAGGTAATTGAGTTTACTATTTAACAATTAAATTTAAATGTAATGCAGATAAGAACAAGTGATTCAAATTTTTAAAATACTTTGAAAATAAATAAAACAGGATTTAGACTAAAGACATATTAACAGAATATTTTTCAATTTTCTAATTCTAAACGTGATTTTAAAATTATATATGATTTGGCATTTTTTTTTTTCACGAAGATATCTTTCTGGTTTATTTTTCCTAAATGTGAATCTTAAACTGCGTATGCTTCCAAACTATCCTTGATTCTAAACTTGAATGCATAAAACTCAAAAAAAATAAAAAAATAAAAAAAGAAAGAAAGAAAATAAAAAGTCTTTAAACTCTAAATAATTTTGGAAAAGAAAAGAACTGAAAAGTAAAGATGGTTCCTCCAAAAGTCGGTACATAAGTGGAATATTTATACAGTACCTAAAACCCTAAAAAACTTTTCTACCAAAGTCATGGCTAAACAAACTAGGTCTCAACTTTTAGTCAACGAAGGAAGCATTTGACAAATCCAATGGAGAGGGTGTTTAGGAAACTAGAAAAACATTAACCAAAAAAAAAAAAAAA